>PISX010019748.1:0-37403 GCA_004024625.1 Mellivora capensis
TGAATGATGCATAGACATTCACCAGGTGGAGGAGGGAAGGAAAGGCATTTCAGGAACAGAAAACAACAAAGGTGGAAACCTGCCAGCACACATGGAAAAGTGCCAGTCCCTCTGGATGTTGAGGGGAAGTGCTTCTGGATATGGCAGGGACATGATCCAGTGAAGAATGGAGAGTCACTTAAGGACCCTAAGGATGGGAACATTCTGAGGAAAGCAGGTAAGATGCCACGGGGAGGAGGGAGAGAGAGCAGAGAGGCCTCAGGTAACCGGATTTGTGTACAGAAATGCTCCTGGTTGCTGGCAAGAATGGTTTGGGTCGTCAGTAGAGAGACTCAGAGGTGAAAACTTGGAAGAAAGAGTAGGATTGGGGGTGAGGACGTTCATGTGTTAGGGTGGAGGAGAAGGAAGGCATTTTGGGGGAAGATGGCTATGTTCAGGTGGCTATGAGGTGTCTAGGGGGCATTGGCTGGTCAGTGCAGGATTCGTGAGTGAAATTCTGAGACAGGAAGACCAATCTGGGATAGCAGGAAGAGCAAGGACCGAAGGCAGGCCTGGGACAAAACCCCAACAGCACACCTCTGAAGGGCGGGCAGCCATGTCCACACAGGGCTGTGAGAAGAGAGGTCAGGGAAGGGAAGACGGAAGAGAAGGAGTTTATGACACTACCGAAACTGGAGTTTATGCTGTTCTTTTGTTCCAAGTGGACAAGGATTCCCATATGTGAAATCAAGGCTACTTCTGCTGGGGTTTTTTAATTATTATTTTTTAAATTGTATTTACATCAATTAATTAACACATGGTATACTATTAGTTTCAGAAGTAAAGGTCAGTGGTTCATCAGTTGCATATAACACCTAGTGCTCATTCTATCATATGCCCTCCTTAATGTCCATCACCTACTTATCCTTTCTCCACCAACCTCTCCAGCAAACCTGTTTGTTTCCTATGATTAAGAGTATCCTATGGTTTGTCTCCCTCTCTGATTTTATCTTGTTTTATTTTCCCCTCCTTTCCCCTATGCTCTTCTGTTTTGTTTCTTTAATTCCACATGAGTGAAATTGTATGATAGTTGTCTTTCTCTGACTGACTTATTTCACTTAGCATAAAACCCTATAGCCATGCCCATGTCATTGCAAGTGGTAAGATTTCATTTTTTAGATGGTTGCATAACATTCCATTGTAATGTGTGTATACACACACGTATACCACATCTTCTTTATCCATTCATCTCTTAATGGACACCTGGGCTCTTTCCACAGAGTGGCTATTGTGGACATTTCTGCTCTAGACGTTGGGGTGTAGGTACCACTCTGGATCACTGTGTTTGTATCCTTTGTTCTGCTCAGTTCTTGAAGATAAGTCTTTGAATTTAACTTGTGGGACAAATGTTAAGGAATGCAGAGATCAATGCAGGTAAAACTCCTTACCTTCACCAATAAGTGCTCATTGTACCAAAAAAAAAAAAAAAAAAAACAGAACACTGTAGCAGGGGAGTGCTCTTTGTTCACTTCTGCAAATGGGCTGTCTCCACCCATTATCACCCTGATTTCTGATAATAAAAAGTGTCACTTAATTGGTCAGTCTTTGTGATTCTTGACCTTCTCTGATTCATAACAAGGGACCTTGGTGCTCTTTTGTGGGGTAAGTGAAAATAACTCCAAGGTATTCTACTTAAAGAAATCAGGTGGTTTTTCTGTTTGTCAACTGCTTTTGCAACCACTTGGAGTCTATCATCTTTCTCTGCATTATTCAAAGGGCCAGGCAAAAGGATTAAATGCTTTCCTGCCTGTAAAAGCATCTCAACAAGTATGTCTGATTTCTTCCCACCCTGGGGAACCAGCATCTCCATAGCTCAAAGCCTATAATGCTAAACCCTCAAAGCACTCTGCCTCTGTAGCTTTTTCCTAGAAATTGAGTCTCATCTTTGGAGTTCCAAGTGGGACAATGACAGCTGAGAGAAGAGACACCCCCTGCCATTTCCCATGAACGCTTCAGATATGAAGCCCCTTTGGTGCCTCTGAACTGGGTTTGGGGTGGTATCCACATCCATGGGACATCACTTGACCACTGTTCCTGAGGTCGGGCCAGAGTTTGCAGCATTTCTGCCTCCCCAATAACTTCTACCCGACACACCCAGATGTTCCTTTTTTTAAACTAAGAGAAACTCTCTTTCTGTCTCCACATATCCCTCAAGAACTCACTTCTCTCTATATTCCCAATGAGCTTAAGCTTTTGAAACTAAAGCAGGTTGGGAAAAAAGTATCTGACAAGCACTTTCGGTCTCCTTTCCTGAAACCAATTGCCTGATGCAGATGGAATTAACAGGATCTGTCACACGAAATTTGCATTTCAGTGAATTGGGGACTGTGGCATCTATGTTATCTGATCTCTCCTTTGTCTTGCTAGGCTAGTGCTTAAAAATCAGTAGGAGAATCAGCACGTGTGCACCTAATGATGTGATCAAATTTGTTATAATTAACGTTTTTGAAGTCATCATTGCCATCACTATCTAGTCAAAAATGCACATTAATATCTAAGACTATAGGTTTGAGATAATCCCTGAAGGATCTCAGCTATAGAATTAGCAGGAGCCTGGAGTATTGGAGTCATTAAACATCTTTAAAAAGTGAGCACATCTCGGGGAGTCATTTATTTATTCAACCTAGCCTTGAAGCACCTGGAAATTTCAATGAATATGAGTGATTCTTTCAAATAAGGAAGAATCCGATAAATATATTGCTGAGCATACAATTTATATGAGGTTAATGAAGCCATCCTTTGTAGATGAGTATAAAAAGGCAACCCCACTAACAACAGACAAGGGGTTTAATTATCTTTCCCGCAAAAAGAATGCATTTGCATTAATCTATGTTCCTCTTTTACTTCTGGTTTCTAAAATCCACTTCAAGTTCCAGTTCTGTATACAATGGAACAACATTTCTCCTCTTTTTTCCACGATGTTTAATTATAAAACTTGGACAGAATGCATGGGGCAGGTACCAGAATTCCCTCAGAAGAAAAACAGTGCTGGGAAGATTGGGGAAAAAGACCAACATTTAAAAGAACTCTGGTGGTGGTGAGCTTGCCATTTTCCCTCCAGTGTCCCAGCCTGGATAGGATGCAGCTGGAAACCCACTTGTGATCTGTGGGGGCACAGGCACAGAGTGCTCAGGGAAGCAGCTGGCTCTGACTCAAAGTCAAAAAATGGGATTTCTAATCCCCAGAAAGAGCAGCAGGGCCCTGGGCTTCCTTTTCCTTTTTCTTGTTTTACCCTTTCTCTTATACCTGGCCTCAGACAATCCCAGAGGTGATGGCTGGTCAAGGGGGCAACAGGAGCCCAAACTCAGAGAGGGGGACTTCCTTCTACATTCAGTGGAATTATGATACTCAAAAGGGGCACCAACCCTGGAGGTTTCCTCTCCCTCTCCTCCCTCCACATGAGCGCACATGCAACGCTCAAGACAGGTGGACAGCAGACCACAGTGATGAGAGCCTCAAGCTTTGTCCAGAGGACCCTAAAGGGGGGCATCAGAGAAGTTGAATACCTTAATACATTTAGGGAATAAACCATACATACAATTTCTAACAACAGTAGAATTCAATGTGTGATTGATGAGAGGAGAAAATTGGGGCAACTCAGAGACATAGACTCAAAAACATGTAGGGCAAAAGAGAAAATCACAAACAAAATAAATATTTTACCATGAATAAGAAAAAAATGCAATATACCATAAGTTAAAGAATGCAGCTGAAGAGTGCCTAATAGAAATTCATAGTAGTAAGGAAACAAACAAAGGAGAGTAATGATTTAAACCAATCCAGCCTTTCCACATTAACAAAACAAAACAAAACAAAACAGAACAAGAAAAAAGCAAAACCCAAAGCCAGTCGAAGAGAATGAAATCATAAGGAACAGGCCAGAAATATTATAAAATAGAGAATAGAAAATCAACACAGAATATCAATAGAACACAAAGGTGTTCTAGAAAAGATCAACAAAATTGAGAAACCTCACACAGACTGCCTGAGAGAAGAAACAAATATACTCAAATTACTAAAATCAAGATTAAACAAGGTCTGCCTTGTACTTCACAAATTTAAGAAAAAATATATAAGGGAATTTTGATAACAATTATAGCGATAGCCAAGATAACAGATGAGAGAAACAGACTCCTAGAAATCCACAAATCACCAAAATCATCTCAGGAAAAAAATTAGACAATCTGAACAGATGTATAGCAAGTAAAGAGATTGAATGAGCAATAAAACTTCCCATGAAGACAAGTTCACAAGCGGATGGCTTCACTGATCAATTCTGTCAAACACTGAAAGAAGAAGCACTAATGCCTCACAAACTCTTTCCAAAAATAAGAGGAGGCAGAACATTTACTAACTAATTTTATGAGGCCAGAATTACCCTAATACTGAAGACAGACAAAGAGATAACAAAAACAAAAATATTCCAACATGACACATCAATATCCCTAATGGATGGTGATTAAAAATCCTTAACAAAATCTTAGTCAATGATCCAGCAACAAAGGAAAAATATATACTATGGTCATCTAGGATGTAAAGTGAAGTTGGTTTAATATGTGAAAACAAATCGTTATATTAAAAACATTAAGACAATGAAGGACATAGCCCGTATGATCATCTCAATGGACACAGGAAACACATTTGACAAAGTCCAATACTCTTCCATAATACAAACATTGAACAAATGAGAAACAAAAGGGAACTTCCATAACTTGATACATCATCTATGTAAAACCTGTATTTAGGACAGTCAGTGATGAATAATTGAAGGATTTCCCTTCAGTAGGATCAGTAAAAAGACCATTATGCCTACCTTCCCCACTTTTCTCACATGTTGTGCTGGAAGCTTCAGCCAGCGTTCTTAAAGATAAAAAATATATAAAGAACATCAAGTTTGAATGGAAGAAGTAAAACCATCTCTATTTACAGAAACATGATTTTGTATTTAGAAAATGTCTAAAAATACACTAAAAAAACTATTTGGGCAACAGATGAGGTTAAGCAAGGTTTCAGATGAAAGATCCACATGAAGAAATCACTTGAATTTTTCTACAGTAGAAGTGAATGAACAATCCTCAAATAAAATTAAGAAACAATTCATTTTATAATAGCATCAGAAGAGTCAAATAATTAGGAGTACACTTAGTAAAGGAAGTCCAAAAGTCATACACATTAAACTATGAAACGTTAATAGGAAAAATAGTTCAAAGACCTAATGAAAACATCAAGAAAGGGACAAGACAACCCACAGACTGGGAGAAAAATGTTTGCAGATTTATATCTGATAAGGAACATAATACCACTTACATAATTGGTTTTTAAAAACCAATGGGATACAGCAAAGGCAGTCTTAAGGGGGAAATACATAGCCATCCAAACCTCCCTCAAAAAAAATGGAAAAATCCAGAATACAACAGCTGTTTCTACACCTTAAACAACTGGAAAAATCAACAACAAATTAAACCAACTCCACACACAAGAAGGGAAATAAAAAAGTAAACCAATTTGAAAAATGTGGGCAAAGGATTTCAGCAGATATATCTCTGACGAAGATATGCAAATGGCCAAAAAAAGCACACCAAAAAAATGCCTAAGCGATGACCATTGCGGAAATGGGAATCAAAACCTACATGAGCAAGCACACCACGCCCTCCAAGATGGCTGTGGTCACTCTGACAGAGGACACAGAATGTTAGCAAAGACAGGGAGATACTGGAACCTTGGTGAAGCACTGGTAGAATGGTGGGATCGGTTCAGCCACTTTGGAAATCCCTTTGCCAATTCCTCCAAGCGCTAGACACAGAATTATCATCTAGCCTGGATGCTCTCCTCCTGGGTTTCTCCCCAGCAGAAAACACAGAAACTCTGCACATAAGTGGGCATGGCAGCATTACTGGTCAACCCTTCCAAGCAGAAGCAAGCCACGTGTGCATCTACAGAAGAAACTGTAGTTGCTGCTCTTCCCGTGCAGTGGAATCCTTTTTAACAGTAACACGGACTGAATAACTAAAACATGGTACCGTGTGGATGAACTTAGTACATGAAAAGAAAGAGGCAGGTACAAAAGAGGTGAGACAGAGATGAGGTGCTTTGTCTCAAGTGCCCAGAAGGTGGGTCTATAGAAAGAAAGAAAATTAGTGTTTGCCTGGGTAGGAGGTGCAGGTGATGTAGGAGTTGAAACCTGAGGTACAGGGTCTCTGTTGGGGATGGTGATGAAACTGTTCTAAAATACGATTTGATATGGATATACTATACTTACTAAAGTATGTTATGAATGAGAAATATAAAATGTATAAAATAAAATAAATATACTAAAATGGTATCTAGTGAATATACTAAAATCCATCGAATTGTAGGGGCGCCTGGGTGGCTCAGTGGGTTAAGCTGCTGCCTTAGGCTCAGGTCATGATCTCAGGGTCCTGGGATCGAGTCCCACATCGGGCTCTCTGCTCAGCGGGGAGCCTGCTTTCCTTCCTCTCTCTCTGCCTGCCTCTCTGTCTACTTGTGATCTCTGTCTGTCAAATAAATAAATAAAATCTTTAAAAAAATAAAATAAAATCCATCGAATTGTAAACATTAACTGGTGAATTGTATGGCATATGAATTCTCTCTCTCCATATGCTACATATATATTTCAAGGGTCAGCACACAATTCTTAGTCTTAGGACCTCTTTACCACTGACATCAGAGTTTGTGAGCATTAAGCTATCCCAATATTCAGGGCTAAGGATTTACTAGTCAGATCCTCTTTTGGCAGGGGTAATGGAACTGGGCTTTGAGCCCTACCCATCACGATGGAAGCCTCCATTAATTTGGGAGAGAGCCAGCGGGTCTATGAGGCATGTTGTCAGGCCCCAAGCAATCCCAAACCCCACCTCTCCAGAAGACCATGGGATAAGCCAGCGGCAAGGCAGAGGTCACATCTTAAGGCTGTCCTGGTGTTGAGCTCCATGGGCACTGTTGACACTGTCTTCTGTGTAGGCGTGACCTCTCATGAGAAAAGTTGCTCCTGGACTACTGCATGGCATAGAAGCTGGGTTCTTACATCCTCTCCATGAATTCTCAAAGCCAACAATTGTCCTGAGAGCATGTTTATTTCTTCCTCGATATTCCCGTGGCCCTTTGACAGCAAAGCCAAGAAGACTGAGTACAATATTGAACCTTGGGAACCTTCCCCAACTTTATGAGTCCTGCAGCCTCAGGTTGCTGCCAACCTGCAGGGATTGTGGCCCCTTTGGAAAGAAGAACAGAGATCAGGGGAAGTACTGAATACAGTGTCCATGGCGGGAGCTCTGGCCCCAGTGAGGTGTTTCCTGCCAAGGCCTTTGGGGCTGGACAGATGATGGACATGTTGGACAGAAAACAAGGCAGTTGAGGCTCATCTCCAGTCTCTGCTGACCCTCATGTGGCCAGTTTGTGATTGGTCACATGTCACACAGGGCTCCTCATGGGGGGTTGGCATGGGCAGAGCAAACCTCAGAACCCCCACTTCAGCACCAATATTTGTGTCAGCTCTGGTCAGAGGTGGGAACAAACATCTTTGTCCTAGGAAAATGCCACCTTACAGGAAGACACGTGGGGTATTACAGGAGGTGTCCTGAGGGAAGGAAGAGGCTCTGGAGGGCAGATGTATCTTATAAACCACGTCTCCATAGTTTTACTTGATGCACCCCCCTCCCTTAGGGTGGGCCTAGCAAATGACCTGATTTGAGAAGGAAACCCACGAGGCCCTGACCACCTTGAGACTGGGTGATGGTCTCTGAGCATCCATGGCTCACCTGAGAGCCAGATAGAGCAATCACATCTGGCCCACAGCAGGATGCCACATCCTGGTAGACACCATCTCCACCATTGGTGTTCATCTTCCTGTAAACACACTTCTCCACCTACACACAATGAGGCCCACCAAAAGACCGACTGGACATGTCACAGAAGTTGCCCATGCCTTCCTTCCTGTCATGGTCCTGTGTCCATCGGTAATTACCTGGAGACTGTGGTGTATGATGCCGGAGAGAAGCTATGGGCCAAGTGCCTGGACTGCTGCCCACCCACCAGGCTCAGACCAGCAGAGCTCCAAAGCCCATTCTTGTCCCCTGAGGCTGGAGCCCAGCTCTATGTGTCCCTAGGGTGAGCGAAAACAGTGAGAAGCTGTGCCATTTCTCTCTCCTTTCGAATAGCCACAATTAAAAACTCGACCTCTTGCAAGAAAGGTAGAGTCACAGATCACAGTAAGTTTCTCATTCTTTAAAAAAAGAACCTAACAATCATTCCAAGATGCTTTGTGGTCTCCTGAAGCAACACTCAGGCCCAATGTGACCAACATGTCCCTAAAGCAACTGATGACAACAGTTCAGGACTATCCATTTTCCCTTTACAGCCACAGTTATTGTGAGTAAGGAACAAAGGTCAGACTGCTGACCTGACCTCCCCTGGGTGCTTCCCCGCAGGTGTAGGAGAAACTCAAACTCCCTCTTTTGGAGGGAGAACCAACCCGGTCCCTCTTTTCCCTGGGGTGACAGTTCGTCACCTTGACAGTGCATCCCACTAGGGCAGGCAGGTCTCACCCTTTCTCCCCCGGGTACACAGCACACCCTCTCCTGGTGTCTGCCAGGATGCTCTTTCTCCATGTTCCTTGTCCTTGACTAGTTCCTTTGGAAGGATGTAACCCAAATTATGGTGGAAAGAGTAACATAAACTTCCTTCCCTATCTTGCCCCTTGTACCGACCTGAGGTTGTGTGGGGAGAGAAGAACTGCAGGGATAAGCACATCGGGTTCTTCCTGTGTGGTGCTTCCATGAATCCCTTTGCACAGAGCCTGGACCTTAACACTTAACATGCTTCTCTGGTCCCTGCCTTACTGTCAGACCACCCGACCCACAGGTCAGCATCCTGTGTGCCTGCCTCCCCAGAGCACACTCATGCACCCTGGCTAGCTGCCTTTCCTTACCCTTCCCAGGCGCTGTAGGAGGCATAGGAAAGGAGACTTGATGGAGAAACATGCAAACTGCATGTGTGTGCCTGTGGCAACAAGAGAACTGGGGTCACAGCAATCACGGGGCAGATACCACTGCCACACATCACATTGCTTCAGTACGTGGCATCTCTGATTAGCTCTGTCTCCCCACTTATTCCCACCTGCTCTGAGACATGAAGTCCACCCACATCCTCTCACCCCACCTGGGCATTTCCCAGTGCTCGGGATTCCAGAGCTGCTCCACTGCCTCATGCTTGTGGGTGTTTGGGGACCTTTATTTAGAGGACAGCAATGACACTCAGGTCCCCTTTGTTCCTAAGCTCAGGATGAGGCACATTTTGAGATGAGTAATTGTGGCCTTGTGTGGAGAAAGAAAGGACAGTTCCATATGATAACAAAGGCAGTGTCCATACAGTGTCTGTGGATCGGAGCACAGGGGGAGAAAGCTGGACCTGTACTTGGAAATGGACCAGAGACAGTTTTCTGGAGAGGAGGTCCCAGAGTTAGGTCCTGGGCATGAGGGGGAGAGATCAGGGCTACGAGGCTGGGCAATGCAACACACACTTTGAGTACAGAACTTCTCAAGACAATTTAATAGCCCTTCTTAGCATCTTCTGCCAGTGCCCTCAACAAAACCGTTGGCTCCTCAGAGTATGTGTGGGGTTTCAGATGGCCGTGGAGACTGGGCTTGATGGGTAGGGCCTCCCGTTCCCTTCTGGGGGGTCATGGGTTCCGGGGGCTGACACCCACATTTTGTGGAGATAGCATGGGGAGTGGGTAGGTGGAGGAGATGGGCCAGAGCAGGACCCCTCCCAGAGAGTGGAGGGAGATGAGGGGCCCAGGGTGGAGAAAGAGCTCACATCCTGCCTCAGCGCTGTCACCTGATGTAGACCCTGTGGTTTCCCCTGCCCACTCAGGAGCAGCATCAGCTCAACATCACTGGAAAACACCAGTGCATCACTGTTCACAGCAGCTCTCCTCGCAGAACCCAAATGTTGGGGTTAAGCCAAGGGTCCATCAACAGGGAGAGACAAAATGTGTGTGTGCACATAGCAGAATATTCCCCAGCTGTGATAAGGAATGAGGTGCTGAGCAATGCTATGAACCTTGAAAATATGTGCAGAGAAAGAAGCCAACTGGAGAACACAGATACTGTGAGACATTCAGCCCAGGCAGATTCATAGAGACCAACAGTTTACCTCTAGGCCATTGGGCAGGGGAAGTGGGGCAGGGGAGGGAGGGACAGCTGGATGGCAGGTGGCTTCTTTCTGGGACAGAGGGCTCTGCCCATACATGGGGGACAGCTGCCCCACAACGTGAGTGAGCTCCATGCCACGCCTTCTGCTTCAGGGTGGTGGGGATGGCAGACTTCACGCTGTGTGCATTTTGTCATGAGACACACCAACCCTCCAATGCAGCATGGAGCATGGAGCTGGGTTTTAGCCCCCCAGTGACCTGGATGGTTGACGTGGCTGCCTGGGCCTGCCTACCTCCCTCCCTGGCTCCAGTCCTTTCCTATGAGCATCTGCCTTGGGCCCAGTGACTCAGGCTCTGCCTCCAGGGCCCTGGGACCTGGGTGCAGGCTGCCAACAGGCAGTTCAGGTTCCACAGACTCCAGCTGGCTGGCCCTGTGTTCCTCTCAACCCAACCACCATGGTGACCAATGTGGGCCCAGGTGCCAGATAGAAGTGGAGCCCCTGCCTTCCTGCTCAGCGTCCGGGGGCACCTCTGAAGCAAGGCACATATGTCCCCAATACTGGGCCCCCATGCCCCAATCCACTGGCCCAAATAACCCCTGGGGACAGAAGTACCGAGATGCCAACACAACCTACACTCCAGGCAGCACATTTCACTCATCCTCACGTGCTGCAAAGTTGACTGATGCTTCAAGAAAAATCCTGCTATGTTATGGACTCAGTGCTGCTGTTATGTCTAGAACATTATTCTCACCAGATTTTGAAAGGTCACATGACCCATTTCTGAGGGCTGGCCCAGCAGCCAAGCCGACTTCTCCTGCCAGCCTGGACTCTGTCCTCATAGGGTATTCCCATCATTGGTGGTCAAAGGCATGGCCCTCTATCTGCTCCAGCTGACCTGAGCAGGAGCCCTGGCAGAGAAGGGGAGAAGGGGCAGGGACCTCGGTTCAGAGACAAGCCCAACTGGCTCTCAATGAGACATGACATCCCTCTGGGAGACTCCAAAGAAGGGGCAGCTCTGAAAACAAACTCAGGGGCTTCATCTTATCTAAAAGGGGTACAAACAATGAGCCACATGGCTTTCTCAGACCTGGGAAGGGGGCTCTGACCAGGAGGTCAGGCTGACGTGGGTGCTGGGCTGCTGCGGGGCCCACCTGGGATCGTTGGGTGACCAAGCACAAACTTCTCGGCAGAAGCCAAGGTCTGCACATGCCTGGCTTCCTGAGGAGGCAGCAGCCTTTCTCTGGGAGCAGGTCCTGGGAAGCAGGAGGATGCCTCCAGGTGTGAAATCATCTCTTAGGTCTGAGTATAAGACTGGTAGCATCTCTCTGTCCATTGGGTTTGCCCAGCCCTCCTCAGATCTCCTCTTTCCCAGCAGTGACCTGGAACCCACCACCTCCCACACCGTGGTGCCCCGGGAAACATGCTGTTCAACACAGGCACGCTTCTAGGCCCCTGAGAATAGCAGGCCAGGCCTCTCAGAAGGCAGTGGTGCCCAGAGCTTATTGGTCTCCCTGACAAAAACTTCCATGGGCAAGCCAGCAAGGCTCTTGCAGATGACGTTTTAAGACGGCAGGATGACCGCATAGCACTGGTGTTTCTACAGACCTACAGGTGGAAGGGGATGGGTCAGCTGGCCCATGACCACCTCCCTGACTTGGGATCACACCAAGGGCCCACAGGCCAGTCCATGTGTGTCCCCAGAGGGTCTGTGGAGTGGACTCCTCCTCCTTCACTGGTGCCAGACTAACAATCACCAAGCACTTCAGCAGACCCATCCACTCTGTGCTCAGGGTCAAGGCAGCAGAAGGGCCTCTTCCCAAGGGAAGAGTGGAGGTGGCAGAAATTGATGTGGGCTTGCCTTTGGTCCAAAATCTCTCCATAAACAGGTGAGGAAAGCCCGAGTGGCTGAGGCCTGAGAGCCTCAGCTGTCCTGCTCTGTTCTTCCTCGGCTTAGGAATGCTTCCCTTGACAAGGACCATGTGTGGCGAGTGCCCTAGCCCCGAATCCCTGCGGTAGGCCTGGGACACTTCTCAGGCGCTGCCACACACCCAGTTTGGAAGGCCTCTCTGCTCAGGGAGCTCTGAGGACGTTCTTTGGAAGGAGGGCCTCGTTTCTCTGGACTTTCCTCGAGAACCGCCCCGGCCACGCCACTCTCTTCACGCCTGCACTGGCCGGGGCAGGGCCGACTGCTACAGTCAGGCTGAGAGCATGGGACTTCCTCAGAGGTGCTCTTTGTGGACTCAGAACTGGAGTGTGTGTTGTGCTGCGGGTACTGGCACAGGGGCTCCCCCTTGTGCTGCTGGTCCTGGCGCAGGGGCTCCCCCTACTGCTGCGGACTGGCAAAGCTTACACACCAGGACCCTTTCAGCGTGCCCTGTCGCTCTGAGACCCGTATTAAGGTGGGCGCCTTCTCAGAGATCCTCGGAACCGTGTCCCGGCACTTCTCTTAGGCTTCAGGCACCGCCCGGGTGTGGGGAATCTTTCTCTCCTCATGGAAGAGTCTAGGTCGTGAAGGCGTTCTGGTAGAAACCTTGTTTCTCAGTGTTGTGGGCTTGGCACCTTTCTTTGGCTTCCTTTCACGTCGAGGTTTTTGAAGCTCTTTCTCTGTGGAGTCCCACATCAGGGGACAGTGGTCGCCTTACAGACTGTCTCCTGTCCTCACAAAGAGGAAGCTAGCTATTTGTGCAAGCGTTCCCACACATCCACACGGAAATTGCTTCCCCTTCAGGATGCCAGACTGTAAGAGTCTCGGTCGCCGCATGTCTACATGTCCGTCCCCTTGGCCTTGCCCGGGATCTCGAGGGGTAGCGTCCGAACTCCGCCAAACACTCCTGTGTCATGCGTAGGCGTAGCGGACGTCTCCAACTCCTCAGCCTCCGTGGGTCCCCTCCCTGGCGCTGGCAGCTAGGCCCTTGCCTGACACTAAGCCCTGGCACGAACTCTGGCCTCCTCTCTCAGGCTTCCATTTCAAGGGTCCTGTCCCTCAGGGCCTCCATCTGAGGAACCCTGGGTCCCGTGCCACGAGTCTCCCTACCACCCCGGTGCAAATGGGCCTTTTGGAGCAGCCGACAAGCCTCCGAGCTCGAGAGACCTGCGTTCCCCTGCAGAGGCCAGCCTCTTCCGGGGGTGCCCCCGCCACCCGAAAATTCTGAGGCGGACGCCCGGCCACCACCACTGCCTCCGTTTTAAGGGACCTGTGCTTCCCGGCCTCAAACTGGGGAACCCTGGGTCTCACGCCACGAGTCTCCCTACCACCCCAGCGCAAACGGTGCCTTTCGAGTGGTGGACAAGACTCTGAGCAAGAGAGACCTGCGTTCTCTGCAGAGGCCAGCCGCTTCCGGGGGTTCCCCTGCCAACCCGAAAATTCTGAGGTGGATGCCATGCCACAACCACCACCTCTACACTGCTCCGGGAAAGCCGCCCTTCGCCGAGGCCCCCGCGTGGACAGCGCCATCTCGGCGCGTTTTCCCGCTGTCCTCCTCATGCCCCAAGGAAGAACGGGCCCTCGGCCACGGGGAATAGTGTGGTCCGAAGGCCTGCCCAATGCCAGCCAATTCTCACGAGCGTTCTGCCCAAACCGATCCTGGTTTGGGCAGAACGCTCATGAGAATAAGCTGGAAATCGCTCGGTGAACCCGCTTCGGGCGCCGCACGTTTGCAGGTCCACCCTCTGTGCCTGTCCCAGTATCCTGAGGGGTCGCGTCCGAACTCAACTGGAAATCCCCCCATGAGTCAGGCGCAGGCGATGCTGACGCCTCCTTCTCCTTAGCCTCCGCGAGTCCTCTCCTTTGCACTTGCAGTTGGCCCGCGGCCTGACCCGAAGCCCTGGCACCAACACTGGCCTACTCTCTCAGCCTTCCGTTTTAAGGGACCTGTGCTTCATGGCCTCAAACTAGGGAACCCTGGGTCCCGCGCCACGACTCTCCCTACGACCCTGTCGCAAACAGTGCCTTTCAGAGCGGCGGAAAAGCCTCCGAGCGAGAGAGACCTGCCTTCCTCTGCAGAGGCCAGCCGCTTCTGGGGATTTGCCCGCTGCCCCAAAATTCTGAGGCGGACGCCCGGCCATAACCACTGCCTCAACACTGCTCCAGAAAAACTGCCCTGCCCGGGGCCCCAGTTGGGCATCGCCGTCTCGGCGCGTTTTCCCTGTGTCCGCCCCATGCCCCGAGCGAGAACGGGCCCTCGGCCACGGGGAACAGGGCTGTCTGCAGGGCTGCCCAACGCCGGCCAATTCTCATGGGCATTCTGCCAATCCAATCCATGTTAGGGTAGAACGCTCGAGAGAATTGGCTTCAGGCGCCGCACAAATGCAGGTGCGCCCCCTGGGTCTCGCCGGGATTCCAACGGTTCCCGTCCAAACTCCGCCAGAAATCCCCCCTTGAGTCAGGCGCCGCCGAGGGGGATGCTTCCTGCTCCTGAGCCTCCGAGTTTCCCCAGCCTCCAGCCGGAATATGGGCCTCGGCATGACCTGAATCCCTGGCACAAAACCTGGCCTGCTCTCTTAGCCTCCCATTTTAGGGACATGTCCCTCGGGTCCTCCAACTGGGGAACCCTGGGTCTCGCGCCATGAGTCTCCCTACCACCCCGGGGCAAACGGGCCTTTTGGAGCGGCGGACAAGACTCCAGGCTCGAGAGACCTGCGTTCCCCTGCAGAGGAGGGGTGCTTTCGGGGGCGCCCCCGCCGCCCGAAAATTCTGAGGTGGACGCCCGGCCACAACCACTGCCTCAACACTGTTCCGGGAAAGGTGCCCTGCGCCGGGGCCCCCGGGTGGGTTGCCCCGTTTCAGTGCGTTTTCCCTATGTCCGGCCCATGCCCCGAGCGAGAACGGGCCCTCGGCCACGGGGAACAGGGCGGTCCACAGGGCCACCTAACACTGGCCAATTCTCAAGGGCTTTCTGCCCAATCCGATCCCGGTTTGGATAGACGCTCATGAGAATTGGCCGGAAATTGCTAGTCGAACCCACTTCGGGCGCCACACGTCTGCAGGTCCGCCCTCTGGGCCTGGCCCGGGATCCCGAGGAGTCGCGTTCGAACTCCACTGGAAATCCCCCCGTGAGTCAGGCACAGGCGACGCCGATGCCTCCTACTCCTCAGCCTCCGTGGGTCACCTCCCTGGCACCGGCAGTTGGACTGGGGCCTGACCCGAAGCCCTGGCAAGAACCCTGGCCTACTCTCTCAGCCTTACGTTTCAAGGGATCTGTCCTTCGTGGTCTCAAACTGGGGAACCTTGGGTCCTGCGCCACGAGTCTCCCTACCACCCCAGTGCAAACGGTGCCTTTCGGAGCAGCGGACAAGCATATGAGCGAGAGAGACTTGTGTTCCTCCGCAGAGGCCAGCGCTTCCGGGGGTGACCCCGCCGCCGGAAAATTCTGAGGCGGACGCCCGGCCACAACCACTGCCTCAACACTGCTCTGGGAAAGCTGCCCTGCGCCAGGGCCTCTGGTGGGCCAAGTCATCTCGGCGCCTTTTCCCAATGTCTGTCACATGCACACAGCAAGAACAGGCCCACAGCCACGGGGAACTGGGCGGTCCACAGGGCTGCCCAACATCGGCCAATTCTCACGAGCGTTCTGCCAAGACCGATTGCGGTTTGGGCAGAATGCTCCTGAGAATTGGCCAAAAACCGCCTGGCGAACCAGCTTAGGGTGCCCCACGTCCGCAGGTCCGCCCCCTGGGCCTGTCCCGGGATCCCGCGGGATCCCCACCAAACTCCGCCATAAATCTCCCCTTGAGTCAGGCGCCATCGAAGCCGATGCTTCCTGCTCCTCAGCCTGCACGGTTCCTCTCCCTGGAGCCTCGCTTCTGTGTGGTTTCCAGGGGAACCGCTACCACCACACCACTCTCTTCACACGTGCATTGGCCGGGCCAAGTCAGACTGCTACAGTCAGGCTGAAAGCGTGGGAAATTCTCAGAGGTGCTCTGTGAGGACTCAGAACTGGAGTGTGTGTCATGCTGTGGGTCCTAGCGCAGGGTCTCCCCCTAGTTGTGCGGATGGGCAGAGCATACACACCAGGACCCTTTCAGTGGGCCGGGTCTCTCTGAGGCCCGTATTAAGGTGGGCGCCTCCTCGGAGATCCTCGGAGCTGTGTACCTTGCACTTGTCTTACGATTCTCGCACCTCCCCCGTGTGGTGAATCTTTCCCTCCTCATGGAAGGGCCTAGGTCGTGAAGGCGTTCCGGTTAGAAGCCTTGGTTCTCGGGGCTGCGGGCTTGGCACTGTTCTTAGGCTTCCTTCAATGCCAAGGTTTTTGAAGCTCTTTCTCTCTGGTGTCCCTCATCAGGGTTCAGTGGTCGCCTTCCAGACAGACACCTTTCCTCACGAAGAGGAAGCTAGCTATTTCTGCAAGCGTTTCCACACGTCTGCACTGAAATTGCTTCCCCTTTCAGGATGCCAGACGGTAACCTAAATCTGGCCGGCCCCTCAGCCCCTTCTCCCCCCCCGTTCGGGACAGTTTCCCGGTAAATCGAATCTTCCCTCTTTAACGAACTTCTTTGCACGAGGAGGGTTTCCCTTTGGAGAGTTGTTTTAAATCGACAGGCGACAGCACGATCCTTGAACCTCCCTGAGGTTGAGACCATCCCGTGCTCTCTCAATGGAACACGGGGAACAAGGGAGCTGCCGACATCCACATCCTTTGCTCCTTTGGTGCCTGAGAGACTCAGCTGTTCTCCTCTGTTCTTCCTCAGCTTAGGAATGCTTCCATCGTGAAGAACCAGGTGTGGCGTGTGCCCTAGGCACGATTCTTAGCGGTAAGCCTGGGACACTTGTCAGGCGCTGCCACACACCCATTTCGGAAGTCCTATTTCCTCAGGGAGCTCTGAGGACGTTCTTTGGAAGGAGGGCCTTGCTTCTATGGTCTTTTCGCGAGAACCGCCACGGCCATGCCACTCTCCTCACGCATGCAGGGGCCGGGCCAGGTCCAATTGTGACAGTCAGGCTGAGATCGTGAGACTTTCTCAGTGGTGCTCTTTGCACACTCAGAACTTCAGTGTGTGTTGTGCTGCGGGTTCTGGCTCAGGGGCTCCCCCTATTGCTGCGGACTGGCAGAGCGTACACACCAGGACCCTTTCAGCGGGCCGGGTCGCTCTGAGGCCCGTATTAAGGTGGGCGCCTACTCAGAGATCCTAGGAGCCTTGTATCCAGCACTTTTCTTAGGCTTCTCGCACCGCCTCCGTGTGGTGGGTCTTTCTCTCCTCATGGAAGGGCCTAGGTCTTGAAGGTGTTCCGGTTAGAAGCCTTGTTTCTCGGGGCTGTGGGCTTGGCACCCTGCTTTGGCTCCCTTCCCCGCCGAGGTCTTTGAAGCTCTTTCTCTGTGGAGTCCCGCATCAGGGGACAGTGGTCGTCTTCCTGACCACTCCTTTCCTCACAAAGAGGAAGCTAGCTATTTCTGCAAGCGTTCCCACATGTCCGCTCGGAAATTGCTTGCCCTTCAGGATGCCAGAAGGTAACCTGAGTCTGGCCGGGCCCTCAGCCCCTTCTAACCCCGTTTGGGACGCGGGCCAGGTCAGCAGTAGAGCGAATCTTTCCTCTATACCGCCCGAATTTGCGGGAGGAGGGTTTCCCTTTGGAGAGTTGTTTTAATCTTCAGGAGGCGACATGCTCCTTCGTCCTCCCGGAGGTTGTGTCTGCACCTTGCTCTCTCTACAGAAAATGGGGAACAAGGGAGCTGCAGACGTTCACATCCTTTGCTCCTTTGGTGCCTGAGAGACTCAGCTGTTCTGCTCTGTTCTTCCTCGGCTTAGGAATGCTTCCCTCGGCAAGGACCAGGAGTGGCTTGTGCCCTAGCCCCAATTCCCTGCCGTCAGACTGGGATACTTGTCAGGCATTGCCAAGCACCCATTTTGGAAGGCCTCTCTGCTCAGGGAGCTCTGAGGACCTTCTTTGGAATGAGGGCCTCGCTTCTGTGGGCTTTCCACGAGAACTGCTCCCGCCATGCCACTCTCCACACGTGCATTGGCCGGGCCAGGTCCGACTGCTACAGTCAGGCTGAGAGCGTGGGAATTTCTCAGAGGTGCTCTGTGCGGACTCAGAACTGGAGTGTGTGTTGTGGGGCGGGTCCTAGCACAGGGGCTCCCCCTAGTGGTGCGGACTGGCAGAGCGTAAACACCAGGACCCTTTCAGGGCGCCGGGTCGCTCTGAGGCCCGTATTATGGTGGGTGCCTTCTCGGAGATCCTGGGAGCCGTGTACTCTGCATTTCTCTTGGGCTTCTCGCACCGCCCCCATGTGATGAATCTTTCTCTGCTCATGGAAGGGACTAGGTCGTGAAGGGGTTCCGATTAGAAACCTTGTTTCTCGGGGCTGCGGCCTTGGCACCCTGCTTTGGCTTCCTTCCACACCAAGGTTTTTGAAGCACTTTCTCTGTGGAGTCCAGCATCAGGGGACAGTGGTCGTCTTCCAGACAAAATCCTTTCCTCACAAAGAGGAAGCTAGCTATTTCGGCAAGTGTTCCCAAACTTCAGCACTGAAATTGCTTCCCCTTCATGATGCCAGACAGTAACCTGAGTCTGGCTGGCTCCCCAGCCCCTTCTCCCATGTTCGGGATACCCGACAGTTTCCCGGTAAAGCGAATCTTCCCTCTTTATGGAACTTCTTTGCGGGATGAGGGTTTCCCTTTGGAGAGTTGTTTTAAATCGACAAGAGATGGCACAATTCCTTGGACCTCCCTGAGGTTGGGTCTACACCGTGCTCTCTCAATGGAAAACAGGGAACAAGGGAGCTGCAGACGTCCACCTCCTTTGGTCCTTTGGTGCCTGAGAGAATCCGCAGTTCTGCTCTGTTCTTCCACCGCTTAGGAATGCTTCCCTGGTCAAGGACCATTTGTGGCGTGTGACCTAGCCCTGATTCCCTTTGGTAGTCTTGGTACACATGTCAGGCGCCGCCACTCACACTTTTCGTAAGAACTCTATGCTCAGGGAGCCTCAAGGATGTTCTTTGGAAGGAGGGGCTCGCCTCTATGGGTTTTCCATGAGAACCGCCTCTACCACGGCACTCTCCTCACGCCTGCTTGTGCCAGGCCAGGGCTGACGGCGAGTCAGGATGGGAGCTTGGGACTTCTCAGAGGTGCTCTGTGCGGACTGAGAACTGGAGTGTGTGTTGTGCTGCGGTCCTGGCGCAGGGGCTCCCCCTAGTGGTGCGGATTGTCAGAGCCTACACACCAGGACACTTTTAGCGTGCCGGGTCGCTCTGAGGCCCTTATTAAGGTGGGCGCCTTCTCAGAGATCCTCGGAGCCGTGTACCCCTCATTTCTCTTAGGCTTCTCACACCGCCCCCGTGTGGTGAATCTTTCTCTCCTCATGGAGGAGACTATGTCATGAAGGGGTTCCGGATAGAAACCTTGTTTCTTGGGGCTGCGGGCTTGGCACACTGCTTTGTCTTCCTTCCACCCTGAGGTTTTTGAAGCTCTTTCTCTGTGGAGTCCCACACCGGGGTCATTGGTTGCATCCCAGACAGACTCCTTTCCTCACAAAGTGGAAGCTAGCTATTTCTCACTCAATGAAAAACGGGGAACAAAGGAGCTGGGACGTCCAATTCCTTTGCTCCTTTGGTGCCTGAGAGACTCCGCTGTATTCCTCTGTTCTTCCTGGGCTTAGTAATGCTCTTCTCGTCAAGGACCAGGTGTGCCGTGTGCCCTAGGACTGATTCTTTGCGATCGGCCTGGGACACTTGTCAGGCGCTGCCACACACCCATTTAGGAAGGCCTATCTCCTCAGGGAGCTCCGAGAACGTTCTTTGGAAGGCGGCATTGCTTCTATGGTCTTTCCGCGAGAACCGCCCCTGTGATGCCACTCTCCTCACGCCTGCAGGGGCTGTGCCAGGGCCAATTGTGACTGTCAGGCTGAGAGCGTGGGACTTTCTCAGAGGTGCTCTGTGGGGCCTCAGAAGTGGAGTGTGTTCTGTGCTGCGGGTACTGGCACAGAGGCTCCCCTAGTGGGGCGGACTGGCAGAGCATACACACCAGGACCCTTTCAGCGTGCCTAGTCACTCTGAGGCCCGTGTGAAGGTGGGCGCCTATTCAGAGATCCTTGGAGCCGTGTGTCGGCACTTTTCCTAGGCTTCTCACACCGCCCTCGTGTGGTGGATCTTTCTCTCCTCATGGAAGAGCCTAGGTCTCGAAGGCGTTGTGGTTAGAAGCCTTGTTTCTCGGGGCTGCTGGCTTGGCACCCTGCTTTGGCTTCCTTCCCTGCCGAGGTCATTGAAGCTCTTTCTCTTGGAGTCCCGCATCCAGGGACAGTGGTAACTTTCCAGACGGACTCCTTTCTGCACAAAGTGGAAGCTAGCTATTTCTGCAATCATTCCCACACGTCTGCTTGGAAATTGCTTCCCCTTCAGGATGCCAGACGGTAACCTGAGTCTGGCTGGCCCCTCAGACCTTTCTAACCCCGTTTGGGAAGCACGCCAGTTCCGTGGTAGAGCGAATCTTGCCTCTTTACGGAAGGTCTTTGCAGAAGGAGGGTTTACCTTTGGAGAGTTGTTTTTAATCTTCAGGCGGCGACACGCTCCTTGGTCCTCCAGGAGGTTATGTCTACACCTTGTTCTCTCTACAGAAAATGGGGAACAAGGGAGCTGCGGACGTTCACATCCTTTGTTCCTTTAATGCCTGAGAAACTCAGCTCTTCTCCTCTGTTCTTCCTCGGCTTAGGAATGCTTGCCTTGGCAAGGACCAGGTGTGGTGTGTGCCCTAGCCCCGATTCCCGGTGATAGGCCTGGGATGCTTGTCAGGCGCTGCCACACACAAATTTCGGAAGGCCTCTCTGCTCAGGGAGCTCCAAGGACGTTCTTTGGAAGGAGAGCCTTGCTCTTGGTGGCTTTCTGTGAGAACTGCCCCGGCCACGCCAATCTCCTCACCGCTGAATGGGTAGGACCATGTCTGACGGCTAGAGTCAGGCTGAGATCGTTAGATCCCACATGTCCGCATGGAAATTGTTTCCCATTCATGATGCCAGACGGTAACCTGAGTCTGGCCGACACCTCAGCCCCTTCTCCCCCCGTTCGGGACGTGTGCCAATTCCCCAGTAGAAAGAATCTTTCCTCTTTACGGAACATCATTACGGGAGGAGGGCTTATCTTTGGAGAGTTGTTTTTAATCTTCAGGCGGCAGCATGGTCCTTGGAACTCCCGGGTGTTGTGTTTACACCATGCTCTCTCTAAGGAAAACGGGGAGCTACGGACGTCCACATCCTTTGCTCCTTTGGTGCCTGAGAGACTCAGCTGTCCTGCTCTGTTCTTTCTCGACTTAGGAATGCTTCCCTAGGCAAGGACCATGTGTGGCGAGTGCCCTAGCCCCGATTCTCTGTGGAAGGCCTGTGACACTTGTCAGGCGCTGCCACTCACCGATTTCGGAAGGCCTCTCTGCTCAGGGAGCTCCGAGGACGTTCTTTGGAAGGAGAGCCTGGCCTCTGTGGACTTTCCACAAGAACAGCCTCCGGCACGCCACTCTTCTCACACCTGCACGAGCCAGGCCAGGGCTGACTGCCACAGTCAGGCTGAGAGCATGGGATTTTCTCAGAGATTCTCTGTGTGGCCTGAGAACTGAAGTGTGGGTTGTGCTGCGGGTCCTGGCGCAGCGGCTCCCCCTATTGCCGCGAACTGGCAAAGCATACACACCAGGACGCTTTCAGCGTGCCGGGTCGCTCTGAGACCCGTATTAAGGTGGGTGCCTTCTCGGAGATCCTTGGAACCATGTCCCGGCACGTCTCTTAGGCTTCTCGCACATCCCAGGTGTGGTGAATCTTTCTCTCCTCATGGAAGAGTCTAGGTCGTGAAGGCGTTCCGGTAGAAACCTTGTTTCTCGGTGTTGCGGTCTTGGCACCTTTCCTTGTCTTCCTTCCACGTTGAGATTTTTGAAGCTCTTTCTTTATGGACTCCCGCATCAGGGGACAGTGGTCGCCTTCCAGACAGACTCCTTTCCTGACAAAGAGGAAGCTTTCTGCAAGCGTTCCCACACGTCCACACGGTAATTGCTTCCCCTTCAGGAATGCCAGATGGTACCCTGAATCTGGCTGGCCCCTCGGCACCTTCTCCCCCAAATCGGGACACATGGCTCTTCCCTGGTAGAGGGAATCTTCCTGTTTACTGAATGTATTTTCGGGAGGAGGGATTCCTTTCGAGATTTGTTTTTAATATTCAGGTGGCTCGCTCTTTAGGCCTCCCGGAGGTTGTGTCTACTCCGTGCTCTCTCTATGGAAAACGAGGAACAAGGGAGCTGTGGACGTCCACATTCTTTGCTCCTTTGGTGCCTGTGAGACTTAGCTGTTCTGCTCTGTTCTTCCTCGGCTTAGGAATGCTTCCCTTGGCAAGGACCAGTTGTGGCGCTTGCCCTAGCCCCGATTCCCTGCAGTCAGCCTGGGATACTTTCAGGCGCACCCAGAAACCCATTTCGGAAGGCCTCTCTGCTCAGGGAGCTCCGTGGACGTTCTTTGGAAGGAGGGCCTCGCTTCTGGGGGCTTTCCGGGATAACCGCCCCAGCCACGCCAATCTCCTCACTCCTGAACAGACAGTGTCAGGGCCAATCGTGCCTGTCAGGCTGAGAGCGTGCAACTTTCTCAGTGGTGCTCTTTGGGGACTCAACTGGAGTGTGTGTTGTTCTGCGGGTCCTGGCGCAGGGGCTCCCCCTTGTGGGGCGAAGTGGCAGAGCGTACACACCAGGACCCTTTCAGAGTGCTGGGTCCCTCTGAGGCCCATATTAAGTTGGGCGCCTTCCCGGAGATCCTCGGAGCCGTGGACCCGGCAATTTTCTTAGGCTTCTCGCACCGCCCCCATGTGGTGAAACTTTCTCTCCCCATGGAAGAGCCTAGGTCATGAAGGCTTTCCGTTTAGAAGCCTTGTTTCTCGGGTTTGCAGGCTGGCACCCTGCTTTAGCTTCCTTCCAGGCCAAGGTTTTTGAAGCCATTTCTCTGTGGAATCCCGAATCAGGGGACAGTGTTGGCCTTCCAGGCAGACTCCTTTCCTCACAAAGGGGAAGCTAGCTATTTCTGCATGTGTTCCCACGTATCCACAAAGAGATTGTTTCCCCTTCAGGATGCCAGACGGTAACCTGTGTCTGGCCGGCCCCTCAGCCCCTTCTCCTCCTGTTTCGGACGTGCGCCAGTTCCCCGGTAGGGCGAATTTTCCCTCTTTACGGAACGTCTTTGTGGGAGTAGGTTTTCCCTTTGGAGAGTTGTTTTTAATCTTCAGGTGGCGGAACGCTCCTCGTACCTCGCGGAGATTGTGTCTACACTGTGCTCCCTCTATGGAAAACGGGGAAGAGGGGAGCTGCGGACGTCCACATCCTTTGCTCCTTTGGTGCCTGAGAGACTCAGCTGTCCTGCTGTGTTCTACTGTGCCTTAGGAATGCTTCCCTCGGCAAGGACCTGGTGTGTCGTGTGCCCTAGCCCTGATTCTCTGCGGTAGACCTGGGACACTTGTCAGGCACTGCCACTCACCCATTTTGGAAGGCCTCTTTGTTCAGGGAGCTCCGAGGAGTTTCTTTGGAAGGAGGGCCTCGCTTCTGTGGGCTTTCCACGAGAACCTCCTCGCCACAGCACACTCCTCACGCCTGCTCAGGTCGGGCCATGGCCGACGGCAACAGTCAGGAAGAGAGCGGGGGACTTTCTCAGAGGTGCACTGTGTGGACTGAGAACTGGAGTGTGTGTTGTGCTGTGGGTCCTGGCGCAGGGGGACCCCTAGTCCTGCGGACTGGCAGATCATACACACCAGTATCCTTTCAGCCTCCCAGGTTGCTCTGAGGCCCCTATTAAGGTGGGCGCCTTCTCGGAGATCCTCGGAGCCAAGTACCTGGCACTTCTTTAAGGCTTCTCGCACCGCCCGGGTGTGGTGAATCTTTCCTCATGGAAGAGCCTAAGTTGTGAAGGCGTTCGGGTTAGAATCCTTGTTTCTCGTGGATGCGGGCTTGGCACCCTGCTTTGGCTTCCTTCCTCGCCGAGGTTTTTGATGCACTTTCTCTGTGGAGTCCCACATCAGGGTACTGTGGTCGCCTTCCAGACAGACTCCTGTCCTCACAAAGAGGAAGCTAGCTATTCCTGCAAGTGCTCCCACATGTCCACACGGATATTGCTTCCCATTCCGGATGCCAGACTGTAAACAGAGTCTGGCTTTCCCTTAACCCCCCCTCCCCTCGTTCGGTTTGTTCACTAGGCTTTGCGGGAGGAGGGATTCCCTTTGGAGAGTTGTTTTTAATCTTCAGGTGGCTGCACATTCCTTGGACCTCCGGGAGGTTGTGTCTACACCATGCTCTCTCTATGGAAAACGTGGAAGAGGGGAGCTGCGGATGTCCACATCCTTTCCTCCTTTGGGGCCTGAGAGACTCAGCTGTTCTGCTCTGTTCTTCCTCAGCTTAGGAATGCTTCCCTCAGCAAGGACCAGGTGTGGCGAGTGTCGTAGTCCCGATTCCCTGCAGTAAGCCTGGGACACTTATCAGTCGCTGCCACACACCCATTTCGGAAGACCTCTCTGCTCAGGGAGCTCTGAGGACGTTCTTTGGAAGGAAGGCCTCGCTTCTGTGGGGTTTCCATGAGATCCGCCCTGGCCATGCCACTCTCTTCACGCCTGCACGGGCCGAGCCAGGGGCGACGACAACAGTCAGGCTGAGAGCATGGAACTTTTTCAGAGGTTCTCTGTGCAGACTCATAACTGGAGTGTGTATTGTGCCGCGCGTCCGGGCGCATGTTCTCCCCCTTGTGGTGCGGCCCGGCAGAGCGTACAAACCAGGGCCCTTTCAGAGTGCCGGGTTGCTCTGAGGCCTGGATTAAGTTGGGCGCCTTCTTGGAGATCCTCGAAGCCGGGTACCTGGCACTTCTCTTAGGCTTCTCACACCGTCCCTATGTGGTGAATCTTTCTCTCCTCATGGTAGAGCCTAGGTCGTGAAGGTGTTCCGGTTAGAAGCATGTTCCTCAGATTTGCGGGCTTGGCACCCTGCTTTGGCTTCTTTCCAGGGCAAGGTTTTGCAGCCCTTTCTCTGTGGAATCCCGAATCAGGGGAGAGTGGTCGCCTTCATGACAGACTCCTTTCCTCACAAAGAGGAAGCTGGCTATTTCTGAAAGCTTTTCCACATATCAACACAGAAATTGCTTCCCTTTCAGGATGCCAGACAGTAACGTGAGTCTGGCCGGCCCCTCAGCCCCTTCTCCCCCAATTCGGGACATGTACCAGTTCCCCGGTAGAGTGAATCTTCTTGCTTCTTTCACATC
The DNA here is from genome assembly GCA_004024625.1 of Mellivora capensis. NCBI lineage: Eukaryota > Metazoa > Chordata > Mammalia > Carnivora > Mustelidae > Mellivora > Mellivora capensis. Next base: position 25,400 of record PISX010019748.1, read on the forward strand.
CTGATAACGTTGCCTTTCAGAGTGGCATACAAGACTCCGAGCAAGAGAGACCTGCCTTACCCCTCAGAGGACAGCCGCCTCCGGGGACGGACCCTCCGCCCGAAAAGTTGGAGGCGGATGTCCGGCCACAACCACTGAGTCAACACGGCTCCGGGAAAGCTGCCCTGCACCGAGGCCCTCAGGTGGGCCTCGTCGTCTCCATCTGATTTCCCCTTGTCTGCCACATACCCTGAGCAAGAACGGGCCCTCTGCCACGGGGAACAGGGCGGTCCACAGGACCGCTTAACGCCGGCCAATTCTCACGAGCTTTCTCCCAAAACAGATACTGGTTGGGGCAGAACACTTGTGAGAATTGGCTGGAAAAGGCACGGTGAACCCACTTTGGGCGCCGCACGTCTGCAGGTCCGCCCCCTGGGCCTGGCCCGGGATCCCGAAGGGTCGCGTCTGAAAAACGCCAGAAAACACTCCTGTGTCAGGCACAGGCGAGGCCGATGCCTCCTGCTCCTCAGCCTCCGCGGGGCAACTCCCTGTCACCGGTACGGGGGCCTGGCCTGATCCGAAGCCATGGCATGAACCCTGGCCTGCTCTCTCAGCCTTCCGTATCAAGGGACCTGTCCCTTTGGGCCTCCAACAGGGGAACACTGGGTCCCGGAGCACGAGTCTCCCTACCATCCCGGCGCAAATGGTGCGGTTCAGAGCGGCGGAGGAGTCTCCGAGCGAGAGAGACTAGCATTCCCCCGCCGAGGCCAGCCGCATCCGGGGACGGCCCCGCCGCCTGAAAAGTCGGAGGCGGATGCTGGGCCACAACCGGTGCCTCAACTCTCCTAGGGAAAGCTGCCCTGTGCCGGGGACCCCGGGTGGGCCGCGTCGTCTCGGCACATTTTCCCGGTGTCCGCCCCATGCCCTGAGCAAGAACAGGCCCTCCGACACGGGGCAGAGGGCGGTCCGCAGGGCTGCCCAACGCCGGCCAATTCTCATGAGCGTTCTGCCCAAACTGATCCCGGTTTGGGCAGAACGCTCGTGAGAATTGGCCGGAAAACGCCCGGCGAACCCGCTTCGGGCGCCGCACGTCTTCAGGTCCGCCCCCTGGGCCTGGCCCGGGATCCGGAAGGGGTCGCGTCCGAACTCCACCTGAAAGCCCCCCATGAGTCAGGCGGGTGCGTGGCCGATGCCTACCGATCCTCAGCCTCTGCGGGTCCCCTCCCTTGCGCGGGCAGTTGAGCCCGGGCCTCACCCGAAGCCCTGGCACGAACTATGGCCTGCTCTCTAGCCTTCCATTTCAAGGGACGTGTCCCTCGGGGCCTCCAACTGGGGAACCCCGAGTCCCGCGCCACAAGTCTCCCTACCACCCTGGCGCAAATGGTGCCTTTCGGAGCAGCAGAAAGCCTCCAAGCGAGAGAGACCAGCGTTTTCCCGCAGTGGCCAGCCGCTTCTGGGGGCTCCCCTGTCCGTACTAAGGTGGGCGCCTTCTCGGAGATCCTGGGATCCGTGTACGCAGCACTTTTCTTAGGCTTCCCGCCCCGCCCCAGTGTGGTGGATCTTCCTCTCCTCATGGAAGACCTAGGTCGTGAGGCGTTCTGGTTAAAAGCCTTGTTTCTCAGGGCTGCGGGCTTGGCAACCTGCTTTGGCTTCCTTACACGCCCAGGTTTTTGAAGCTCTTTATCTGTGGAGTCCTGCTTCAGGGAACAGTGCTCGTCTTCCTGACAGGCTCCTTTCCTCACAAAGAGGAACCTAGCTATTTCTGAAAGCGTTCCCACACATCCACTTGGAAATTGCTTCCCCTTCAGGATGCCAGACGGTAACCTGAGTCTGGCCGGCCCCTCAGACCCTTCTCCCCACTTTCTGGACACGCGCCATTTCCCTGGTAGAGTGAATCTTTCCTCTTTGCGGAACGACTTTGCGGGAGGAGGGTTTCCCTTTGGAGAGCTGTTTTTAATCTTCAGGCAGCGACACGCTCCTTGGTCTTCCCGAAGGTTGTGTCTACACCTTGCTCTCTCTAGAGAAAATGGGGAACAAGGGAGCTGAGGATGTTAACAACCCTTGCTCCTTTGGTGCCTGAGAGACTCAGCTCTTCTCCTCTGTTCTTCCTTGGCTTAGGAATGCTTCCCTCGGCAAGGACCAGGAGTAGAGTGTGCCCTCGCCCCGATTCCAAGCAGTAGGACTGGGACACTTTTCAGGCGCTGCCAAACACCCATTTTGCAAGGCCTCTCTGCTCAGGGAGCTCCGAGGACATCCTTTGGAAAGAGGACCTCGCTTCTGTGGGCCTTCCACGAGAACCACTCCCGCCAGGCCACTCTCCTCACACGTGCATTGGCCGGGCCAGGTCTGAATGCTACAGTCAGGCTGAGAGTATGGGAATTTCTCAGATATGCTCTGTGCAGACTCAGAACTGGTGTGTTGTGCTGCGGGTCCTAGCGCAGGGCTTCCCCCTAGTGGTGCGGAATTGCAGAGTGTACATACCAGGACACTTTCAGTGGGTTGGGTCCCTCTGAGGCCCGTATTTAGGAGGGCGCCTTCTCGGTGATTCTCAGAGCCGTGTACCTCGCACTTCTCTTCCGCTTCTGGCACCTCCCCCGTGTGGTGAATCTTTCTCTCCTCATGTAAGGGCCTAGGTCGTGAAGGTGTTCCGGTTAGAAGCCTTGTTTCTCGGGGCTGTGGGCTTGGCACCGTCCTTTGGCTTCCTTCCACGACAAGGTTTTTGAAGCTCTTTCTCTGTGGAGTCCCTCATCAGGGTTTAGTGGTCGCATTTCAGACAGACACCTTTCCTCACAAAGACGAAGCTAGCTATTTCTGCAAGCGTTCCCACATGTCCGCACGGAAATTGCTTCACCTTCAGTGTGCCAGACGGTAACTGGAGTCTGGCCGGCCCCTCAGCACCTTCTCCCCCTATTCAGGACACATGGCAGTTTCCAGGAAGAGCGAATCTTCCTGTTTATGGACAGTCTTTGCGGGAGGAGAGTTTCCCTTTAGAGAGTTGTTTTTAATCTTCAGGTGGGAGCACGCTCCTTGGACCTCCTGGAGGTTGTGTCTAGACTGTGCTCTCTCTATGGAACACCCGGAGGTGCTCTGGGCGGACTCAGAAGTGGACTGTGTGTTGTCCTGCGAGTCCTGCCGCAGGGCTCCCCCTAGTGGTGTGGCCTGGCATCGCGAACACACCAGGGCCCTTTCAGCGTGCGTGGTCGCTCTGAGGCCCGTACTAAGGTGGGCGCCTTCTCGGAGATCCTGGGAGCCCTAGACGTGGCACTTTTCTTAGGTTTCCCGCACCGCCCCCATGTGGTGGAACTTTCTCTCCTCATGGAAGCACCTAGGTCTTGAAGTCGTTCTGGTTAGAAGCCTTGTTTCTCGGGGCTGCGGGCTTGGCACCCTGCTTTGGCTTCCTTTCCCACCGAAGTCTTTGAAGCTCTTTATCTGTGGAGTCCTGCATCAGGGGACAGTGGTAGCCTTCCAGACAGGCTCTTTTCTTCACAAAGAAGAAGCTAGCTATTTCTGCAAGCGTTCCCACACGTCTGCTCCGAAATTGCTTCCCCTTCAGGATGCCAGATGGTAACCTGAATCTGGCCGGCCCCTCAGACCCTTCTCCCCTGATTCTGGATGCGTGCTAGGTCCCCGGTAGAGTGAATCTTTCCTCTTTATGGAACGACTTTGCAGGAGGAGGGTTTCCATTTGGAGAGTTGTTTTTAATCTTCAGGCGGCGACATGCTCCTTGGTCATCCCGGAGGTTGTGTCTACACCTTGCTCTCTCTATAGAAAATGGGGAACAAGGGAGATGTGGACGTTCACAACACTTGCTCCTTTGGTGCCTGAGAGACTCAGCTCTTCTCCTCTCTTCTTCCTCAGCTTAGGAATGCTTCCCCCGGCAAGGACCAGGAGTGGCGTGTGCCCTAGCCCTGATTCCTTGCGGTAGGACTGGGATACTATTCAGGCGCTGCCAAACACCCATTTTGGAAGGCCTCTCTGCTCAGGGAGCTCCGAGGACGTTCTTTGTAATGAGGGCCTCGCTTCTGTGGGCTTTCCTAGAAAACCTCCCCTGCCACGCCACTCTCCTCACGCCTGCATGGGCTGGGCCAGGGCCGACTGCTACAGTCAGGCTGAGAGCATGGGACTTTCTCAGAGGTGCTATTTGTGGACACAGAACTGAAGCGTGTGTTGTGCCAGGGTCCCTGCGCAGGGGCTCCCCTTAGTGTTATGGACTGGCAGAGCGTAAACACCAGGACCCTTTCAGAGTGCCGAGTCCCTGAGGCCCATATTAAGGTGGGTGCCTTCTCAGAGATCCTCGGAGCCGTGTACCCGGCACTTCTCTTAGGCTTCTCGCACCACCCCCATGTGGTGAATATTTCTCTCCTCATGAAAGAGCCTAGGTCGTGAAGGCATTCCGATTATAGGCCTTGTTTTTTGGGGCTGTGGGCTTGGAACCCTGTTTTGGCTTCCTTCCACGCTGACGTTTTTGAAGCTCTGTCTCTGTGGAGTCCGGCATCAGGGTACAGTGGTCGCCTTCCAGACAGACTCCTTTCCACACAAAGAGGAAGCTAGCTATTTCTGCAAGTGTTCCCACATGTCCGCGCGGAAATTGCTTCCCCTTCCGGATGCCAGACGGTAACCTGAGTCCGGCCGGCCCCTAAACCCCTTCTACGCTCGTTAGTTTGGTGCGCTAGTTCCCCGATTGGGCAAATCTTCCCTCTTTTCGGAAGGGCTTTGGGGGAGGAGGGTTACCTTTTGGAGAGTGGTTTTTAATCTTCAGGTGGCGGCTCGTTCCTTGGACCTTCTGGGGGTTGTGTCTACATCGTGGTCTCTCCATGGAAAACGGGGACCAAGGGAGCTGAAGACGTCCACATCCTTTGCTCCTTTGGTGCCTGAGATACTCAGCTGTTCTGCTCTATTCTTCCTCGTCTAGGAATGCTTCCCTCGGCAAGGACAAGATCTGGCGAATGCCCTAGCACCAATTCACTGCGGTAGGCATGGGACACTTGTCAGGCGCTGCCGCACACGCATTTCGTAAAGCCTCTTTGCACAGGGAGTTCCGAGGACATTCTTTGGAAAAAAGACATCGCTTCTGTGGGCTTTCCACAACAACTGCCCTGGCCACCCTGCTCTCCTCTCACTTGCTTGGGCCGGGCCAGGGCCGATGGCCACAGTAGCGATTAGAATGTGGGACTTTCTCATAGGTGCTCTGTGCGGACTTAGAACTGGAGTGTGTGTTGTGCTGTGGGTCCTGGCGCTAGGGCTCCCCCAAGTGGTCCTGCCTGGCAGAGCATACACACCAGGACCCTGTCAGTGTACCGGGTCTCTCTGAGGCCCGTATTAAGGTAGGCTACTTCTGGGAGATACTCGTAGCTGGGTACCCGGCTCTTTTCTTAGGCTTCTCCCACAGCCCCCGCGTTGTGAATCTTTCTCTCCTCATGGAAGAGCCTAGATCGTGAAGGCGTTCTAGTTAGAAACCTTGTATCTCGGAGTTGCGGGCTTGGCACCCTGCTTTGGCTTCCTTCCACGCCGAGGTTTTTGAAGGATTTCTCTGTGGAATCTCGAAAGAGGGGAAAATGGTACCTTTCCAGGCAGACTCCTTTCTGCACAAAGAGGAAGCTAGTTATTTCTGCAAGCATTCCCCCACGTCCCCACGGAAATTGCTTCCCCTCAGGATGCCAGACGGTAACCAGAGTCTCCCCGGCCCCTAAACCCCTCCTCTGCTCATTCGGTTCATGTGCTAGTTCCCCGATAGTGCAAATCTACCCTTTTTTCGTAACGGCTTTGGGGAGGAGGGTTTCCTTTTTGAGAGTTGTTTTTAATCTTCAGGCAGCGGCACACTCCATGGACCTTCTGGAGGTTGTTCTACACCGTGCTCTCTCTATGGAAAATGGGGTAAAAGGGAGCTGTGGACGTGCACTTCCTTTGCTCCTTTGGTGCCTGAGAGACTCACCTGTTCTACTCTCTTCTTCCTCAGCTTAGGAATGTTTCCCTCGGCCAGTACCAGGTGTGGAGTGTACCCTAGTCCTATTTCACTGCTGTAGGCCTGGGACACTAGTCAGGCGCTGGCACACACCCATTTCGGAAGTCCTCTTTGCTCAGGGAGCTCTGAGGAGGTTCTTTGGAAGGAGGGCCTCGCTTCTGCGGGCTTTCCACGATAACTGCCTTGGCCACGCCAGTCTACTCACGCCTGAACTGGCAGTGCCAGTGCCGATTGTGCCTGTCAGGCTGATAGCGTGTGACTTTCTCAGAGGTGCTCTTTGCAGACTCAGAACTGGAGTGTGTGTTGTTCTGTCGGTCCTGGCGCGGGTGCTCCCCCTAGTAGTGCGGAGTGGCAGAGCGTACACACCAGGACCCTTTCAGCATGCCGGGTCGCTCTGAGGACCGTATTACGGTGGGTGCCATCTCGGAGATCCTCGGAGCCGTGCACCCTTCACTTTTCTTAGGTTTCTCGCACCGCCCCCGTGTGGTGAATCTTTCTCTCCTCAAGGTGGAGCCTAGGTCCTGAAGGCTTTCTGTTTAGAAGCCTTGTTTCTAGGGTTTGCGGGCTTGACACCCTGTTTTGGCTTCCTTCCAGGCCAAGGTCTTTGAAGTCCTTTCTCTGTGGAATCCCGAATCAGGGGACAGTGGTCGCCTTCCAGACAGACTCCTTTCCTCACAAAGAGGAAGCTGGCTATTTCTGCAAGCGTTCTCACATATCCTCACGGAAATTGCTTCCCCTTCAGGATGCCAGACGGTAATCTGAATCTGGCCGGCACCTCAGCCACTTTTCCCTTTTCTAACGGGGAACTGGCTCGGGACGCAAGCCAGTACCCCATTAGAGCGAATCTTCCCTCTTTACGGAACGTCATTGCAGGAGGAGAGTTTACCTTTGGATAGTTGTTTTTAATCTTCAGGCGGCGGCATGCTCCTTGAACCTCCCGGAGGTTGTGTCTACACCGTGCTCTCTCTATGGAAAATGGGGAACAAGGGAGCTGCGGAGGTCCACATCCTTTGGTCCTTTGGTGCCTGAGAGACTCAGGTGTCCTGCTCTCTTCTTCTGCAACTTAGGATAGCTTCCCTCGGCAAGGACCAGGTGTGGCGTGTACCCTAGCCCAGATTCTCTGCGGTAGGCCTGGGACACTTGTCAGGCGCTGCCACTCACCCATTTCGGAAGGCCTCTCTGCACAGGGAGCTCCGAGGTGGTTCTTTGGAAGGAGGGCCTCGCCTCCGTGGGCTTTCCACAAGAAACGCCCCCGCCACGGCACTCTCCTCACGCCTGCTTGGGCCAGGCCAGGGCGGACGGCCCCATTCAGGAAGAGAGCTTGGGACTTTCCCAGATGTGCTTTGTGCGGACTTAGAACTGGAGTGTGTGTTGTGCTGCGGGTCCTGGCGCAGGGGCTCCCCCTAGTGCTGTGGACTGGCAGAGCGTACACACCAGGACCTTTCAGCTTGCCAGCTCACTCTGAGGCCTGTATTAAGGTGGGCCACTTCTCAGAGATACTCGGAGCCGTGTACCAGGCACTTTTCTTAGGCTTCTTGCACCGTCTCCGTGTGTTGAATCTTTCTCTCCTCATGGTAGAGCCTATGTCGTGTAGGCTTTCCGGTTAGAAGCCTTGTTTCTCGGGGTTGCGGGCTTGGCACCCTGCTTTGGCTTCCTTCCAGGCTGAAGTTTTTGAAGCCGATTCTCTGTGGAATCCTTAAACAAGGGTAAGTGTTCCCTTTCCAGGCAGCCTCCTTTCCTCCCAAAGAGGAAGCTAGCTATTTCTGCAAGCGTTCCCATACGTCCGCACGGAAATTGCTTCCCCTTCAGGATGCCAGACGGCAACCTGAGTCTCACCGGCCCATAAACACTGCTCCACTTTTTCGGTTAATGTGCTAGATCCCAGATTGAGCAAATCTTCCCTCCTTTCGGAACGACTTTGGGGGAGGAGTGTTTCCTTTTGGAGAGTTGTTTTTAATCTTCAGGCGGCGGCACGCTCCTTGGACCTTTCAGAGGTTGTGTCTACAGTGTGCTCTCTCTATGGAAAACGGGGAACAGGGGAGTTGCGGACGTCCACATCCTTTGCTCCTTTGGGGTCTGAGTTACTCAGCTGTTTTCCTTTGCTCTTCTTCAGCTTAAGAATGCTTCCCTCGACAAGGACCAGGTGTGGCGCTTGCCCTAGCCCCGATTCCCAGCAGTAGGACTGGGACACATGTCATGTGCTGCCACACACCCATTTCAGAAGGCCTATCTTCCCAGGGATCTCCGAGGACATTCTTTGGAAGGGGGGCCTCGCTTCTGGGGGCTTTCCGTGAGAACCGCCCTGGCCACACCACTCTCCTCACGCCTGCTTTGTCCGGGCCAGGGGCGATGGCGACAGTCAGGATGAGAGCATGGGAGTTTCTCAGAGGTACTCTGTGCGAACTCAGAACTGGAGTGTGTGTTGTGTTGCAGGTCCTGGCGCATGGGCTCCCCCTAGTCGTGCGGACTGGCAGAGTGTACACAGCAGAACTCTTTCAGCATGCCGGGTCACTCTGAGGCCCATATTAAGGTGGGCGCCTTCTCAGATATTCTTGGAACCGTGTCCCGGCACTTCTCTTAGGCTTCTCGCAGTGCCCGGGTGTGGTGAATCTTTCCTCATGGAAGAATCTAGGTCGTGAAGGTGTTCCCGGTTAGAATCCTTGTTTCTCAGTGTTGTGTGCTTGGCACCTTTCTTTGAATTCCTTCCACGCCGATGTTTCTGAAGCTCGTTCTCTGTGGAGTCCCGCGTCAGGGGACAGTTGTCGCCTTCCAGAGAGACTCTTTCCTCAGAAAGAGGAAACTAGCTATTTCTGCAAGCGTTTCCACATGTCCACACGGAAATTACTTCCCCTTCAGGCTGCCAGACAGTAACCTGAGTCTGGCCAGGCTCCTCAGCCCCTTCTCCCCCGATTCAGAACACACGCCAGTTCCCCGGTAGAGCGAATCTTTCCTCTTTACAGAACGTCATTGCAGGAGGAGAGTTTATCTTTGGAGAGTTGTTTTTAATCTTCAAGCGGCTGCACGCTCCTTGGATCTCCTGAAGGTTCTGTCTACACCATGCTCTCTCTATGGAAAATGGGGAACAAGGGAGTTGCGGACGTCCACCTCCTTTGCTCCTTTGGTGCCTGAGAGACTCAGCTGTTCTGCTCTGTTCTTCCCTGGCTTAGGAATGCTCCCCTCAGCAAGGACTAGGTATGGAGGGTGCCCTAGCCCCAATTCTCTGTGGTAGGCCTGGGACACTTGTCAGGCGCTGCCACTCACCGATTTAGGAAAGCCTCTCTGCTCAGGAAGCTCTGAGGAGTTTCTTTGGAAGAAGGGCCTCTCCTCTGTGGGCTTTCCACGAGAACCGCCCCCACCACAACACTCTCCTCACGCCTGCACGGGCCTGGCGAGGGCCAACAGCGACATTCAGGATGAGGGCTTGGGACTTTCTCAGAGGTGCTCTATGCGGACTTAGAACTGGAGTGTGTGTTGTGCTGCGGATCCTGGCACAGGGGTTCCCCCTAGTGGTGCTGCCTGGCAGAGCGTACACACCAGGAACCTTTCAGCTTTCTGGGTCGCTCTGAGGCCCGTATTAAATTGGGCGCCTTCTCAGAGATCCTCAGTGTCCTGTACCCGGCAGGTTTCTTAGGCTTCTCACACCGCCCCCTTGTGGCGAATCTTTCACTCCATATGGACTAGCCTAGGTCCTGAAGGCGATCCGGTTAGAAGCCTTATTTCTAGGGGTTGGGGGCTTGGCACCCTGCTTTGGCTTCCTTCCACACTGAGGTTTTTGACGCTCTTTCTCTGTGAAGTCCCGCATCAGGGTACAGTGGTTGCCTTCTAGACAGACTCCTTTCCTCGCAAAGAGGACGCTAGCTATTCCTGCAAGCGTTCCCGCACGTCTGCTCGAAAATTGCTTCACTTTCAGGAGGCCAGATGGTAACCTGAGTCTGGCCGGCCCCTCAGCCCCTTCTCCGCCCATTTTGGAATGCTTCAGGAATGCTTCACTGGGCAAGAACCAGGATTGGCATGTGCACTAGCTCGGTTCCCTGCGGTAGGATCGGGACACTTGTTTTGCGCTGCTACACACCCATTTCAGAAGGCCTCTCTGCTCAGGGAACTCCGAGGACGTTCTGTCGAAGGAAAGCCTCGCTTCTGGGGGCTTTCCGCGAGATCCGCCCCCGCCACACCACTCTCCTCATGCCTGCACGGGCCGGGCATGGCCGACTGCTACTATCAGGCTGAGAGCGTGGGACTTTCTCAGAGTTGCTCTGTGCGGACTGAGACCTGGAGTGTGTGTTGTGCTGCGGGTCCTGGCCCCGGGGCTCCCCCAGTGGTGCTGCCTGGCAAAGCGTACACACCAGGACCCTTTCAGCGTGCCGGGTCGCTCTGAGGCCCGTATTAAGGTGGCCGACTTCTCAGAGATACTCGTAGTTGTGTACCCGGCTCTTTTCTTAGGCTTCTCCCACCACCCCCGTGTGGTGAATCTTTCTCTCCTCATGGAATAGCTTAGGTCGTGAAGGAGTTCCAGTTAGAAGCCTTGTTTCTAGGGTTTGCGGGCTTGGCACCCTGCTTTGGCTTCCTTCCACGCCGAGGTTTTTGAAGGATTTCTCTGTGGAATCTCAAAAGAGGGGACAGTGGTCCCTTTCCAGGCAGACTCCTTTCCACACAAAAAGGAAGCTAGCTATTTCTGCAAACATTCCCACAAGTCCGTACGGAAATTGCTTCCCCTTCAGGATGCCAGACGGTAACCTGAGTCTCCCTGGCCCCTAAACCCCTCCTCTGCTCGTTCGGTTCATGTGGTAGTTCCCCGATAGAGCAAATCTACCCTTTTTTTCGTAACGGCTTTGGGGGAGGAGGGTTTCCTTTTGGAGAGTTGTTTTTAATCTTCAGGTGATGGCAGGCTCCTTGGACCTTCCGGAGCGTGGGACTTTCTCAGAGGTGCTCTGTCCGGACTGAGAACTGGAGTGTGTGCTGTGCTGCGGGTCCTGGCGCAGGTTCTCCCCCTAGTGCTGTGGAGTGGCAGAGCGTACACACCAGGACCTTTCAGCGTGCCGGCTCGCTCTGAGGCCCGTATTACGGTGGGCACCTTCTTGGAGATCCTCAGAACAATGTCCCAGCACTTCTCTTATGCTTCTCTCACATCCCGGGTATGGGGAATCTTTCTCTCCTCATGGAAGAGGCCGAGGTTTTTGAAGCTCTTTCTCTGTGGTGTCCCAAATCAGAGTGCAGTGGTCGCCTTCCAGACAGACGAATTTTTTCAATTCTTCTTTAATTTCCTGGTTGACCCATTCATTCTTTAGAAGAATGCTGTTTAGCCGCCATGTATTTGGGTTCTTTCCAAATTTCCTCTTGTGATTGAGTTCTAGCTTCAGAGCATTGTGGTCTGAAAATATTCAGGAAATGATCCAAATCTTTTGATACTGGTTGAGACCTGATTTATGACCCAGGATGTGGTCTATTCTGGAGAATGTTCCATGTGCACTAGAGAAGAATGTGTATTCTGTTGCTTTGGGATGAAATGTTCTGAATAAATCTGTGATTTCCATCTGGTCCAGTGTGTCATTTAAGGCCTTTATTTCCTTGTTGATCTTTTGCTTGGATGATCTGTCCATTTCAGTAAGGGTCGTGTTAAAGTCTCCTAATATTATTGTATTGTTTGATATGTTTATTTGATTTTGTTATTAATTGGTTTATATAGTTGGCTGCTCCCATGTTAGGGGCATAGATATTTAAAATTGTTAGATCTTCTTTTTGGAGGGACCCTTTGAGTATGATATGATATAGTGTCCTTCCTCATCTCTTATTATAGTCTTTGGCTTAAAATCTAATTGATCTGATATAAGGATTGCCACCCCAGCTTTCTTCTGATGTCCATTAGGATGGTAAATTGTTTTCCACCCCCTCACTTTAAATTTGGAGGTGTCTTCGGGTCTAAAATGAGTTTCTTGTAGGCAACATATTGATGGGTTTTGTTTTTTTATCCATTCTGATACCCTGTGTCTTTTGATTGGGGCATTTAGCCCATTAACATTCAGGATAACTATTGAGAGATATGAATTTAGTGCCATTGTATTGCCT
>PISX010019749.1:0-37397 GCA_004024625.1 Mellivora capensis
TAACATGGAGGACATGGGGAGATGGAGAGAAGGGATTTGAGGGAAATTGGAAGGGGAGGAGAACCATGAGAGACTATGAACTCTGAAAAACAACCTGAGGGGTTTTGAAGGGGCGGGGGGTGGGAGGTTAGGGGAGCCTGGTGGTGGGTATTAAGGAGGGCACGTATTGCATGGAGCACTGAGTGTGGTGCAAAAATAATGAATAATGTTACGCTGAAAAGAAATATAAATAAATAAATAAATAAATAAATAAATAAATAAGGGTAGTGCTTCACCCAGGATGACAGGTGACAAAACACCACTCGTTCTCTTTCTGCTTTATCTGTTTGGTGAGATAGGGTAAAAGATGGGCCACATATGTCACCAGTCTCTCACTCTCTCTTAGACCTTGCCAGCCCAAAACTACATATATTCTCTTCTCATTCATATAGCAAACTCAACAGGGCAAGTCAAGTCAATCCAATTTGAATATGCAGGAAGACTCTATAGAGATCTAAGCACACTCTTTTACCCAGTTTCTCCAAAGATAAAGTTGATATTTTTTTATTCTGAGCTATGTCTACTTCTCAAAGGGTTCAGAAGTTGGAAGAAGGAATAGATGGTGTATTTAATTGGCCTACTCAAACTCCAACAAAAGGTATGTAAACTGAATAAAGGGAAATCAATCTGAAGGAAATTATATGGAAAGTGAGTTTAGTGTAGAACTTGTTTCAATTCATTACATCTAATCTTTTCTCTTAATAAATGATTATTGCATTTTATTTCCTGTTAGCTTTTTAAAAATTCCAACATAGTTAACATATAGTGTTATATTAGATTCAGGTATACAATATAGTTTTCTGCAGTGGCTGCACCAGTTTACTTTCTCACCAACAGTGCACAAGGGTTCCTTTTTCTACATATTATTGCCAACATGTGTTATTTTTTGTTTTTTATTTTAGTCATTATGGCCGGTGTGAGTTGATATCTCAAAGTAGTTTTGATGTACATCTGATAATGAGTTACGTTCAGCATGTTTTCAAGTTTCTTTTGGCCATCTGGGTATCTTCTTTGGAGAAATGTCTGTTCTTGTCTTCTGCCCATTTTTTAACTGTATTACTTGTTTTTTCGGTGTTGAGTTGTATTAAGTCCTTTATATATTTTGGATACTAACTCTCCATCAGTTATGACATTTGTGAATACCTCTTCCCATTCAGTGGGTTGCCTTTTAGTTTAATTGATTGTTTCCTTCACTGTGCAGAAGCTTTTTATTTTGACATAGTCCCAATAGTTAATTTTTATTTCCCCTGCTTTAGGAGACATATCTGAAAAATGTTCAACGCCCAATGGAGACATCACTGCCCATGCTCTCTTCTAGGACTTTATAGTTTCAGGTCTCACTTTTAGTTCTTTCACCTATTTTGAATTTTTTGTGTGTGTGGTGTAAGAAAACGGTCCAGTTTCATTCTTTTGCATATAGCTGACCAGTTTTCTGAACACTATTTGTTGAAGAAATTATTTTTTTCCCACTGGATATTCTTTCCTGCTTTGTTAAAGATTGACCATATAGTTGTGGGTTTATTTCTGGGTTTTCTATTCTGTTCCATTTATCTATGTTTTTATTTTTGTGCCATTACCATACTGTTTTGATAACAACACCTTTGTAATCTAACTTGAATTCTGAATTGTGATACCTTCAGCTTTGCTTTTATTTTTCAAGGCTGCTTTCATTCTTCTGGGCCTTTGTGGTTCTATATAAATTTTAGGATTGTTTCTGTTAGCTTTTTGTTCAAATACCTTTGTACTTTGTTAAAGCAATTATCCTAGACATTACAAATACTTCCTAGAGTTACTACCTTTTTACCACTTCTTATACAAGCCAAAAGTAATGGTTTTACTCCATTTACACCTTTCTGCCCTTTGTCCTATTGTTTTATTTTATTTCTACATATGTTTTAGGCCTGAAAGACACCGTTGTTGCTTTAAATAGGCAAAAATATTTTATATTTACTCACATATTTGCGCTTTTCATTTTTTCCCAAAGTTCTATGGTCCCAACTGGGATCATTTTTCTTCAGACTGAATACCCTCCTTTAGCATTATTGTATTATGGTGCTACCTGTAATAAAGTCTCCCATATTTTGTCTAAAAATATCTTTATTTTGCCTTCATTTAAAAAATATTTTTACTGGACATAAAGTTTTTTTGGCAATATTTTTCCTTTCTGTACTTTAAAGATGTCATTCCGTTGTGTTCTAATTTTAAAAATTTCTGTAGAACTGTTTGCCATAAATCTTATTGTTGCTCTTTTGAAGTTACTGTGGTTTCTTTCCTTGGGTTATTTTAAGATTTTCAATCTGGTTTCTTCAAGTTTCATTATGTTGTACCTACATGTGGTTTTCTTTATATTAATCTTGCCTGAGGTCCAAAAGACTTCTGTATCGCTTGACTCTGTAGATTGCTATCTTTCATCAGCTTGGAAAATCTTTGGTTATTATCTTTTCAAGAATTGTTTTTGCTTCTTTTCGTCTCCTATGACTCCAATTATATGTATATTAGATGAAATGACAGTCCATATATCTCTTATCCTATATTGTTCTTTACATTCTTTTTTTCCCTGTGATTTAGCTTGTACATTTTCCCACTGAACTCTCTTTGAGATTACTAATTCTAGTTTATTTTTTCCTGTGTCTACTTTACTATTAAAATCAAATCTTAATTTCAGATATTGTATTTTTTAGCTCGAGAGTATTTTTTTATATATCTCAACTTTCTGTTACTGTTCTGTATTTTCCTCCATATTTAACCACTTCCTTTATTTCCTTTAATATATTTATAACTGATAAAATCCTTGTCTGATTAACTCCTACTTAGGAGTGTCATTGATGGATCTAAGTATACTTTTTCTTCTTCCCTGGATTGATTTTTCCTTTTTACATCTTATATAACTTTTTAGTGAATTCTTAATACTGTGAATGTGACAAACATAAAACTGTAGTGTATATTATTTTTTCCCATATAGGACCCATCTTTTCCATTATTAGACAGGTAGAGTGAGGAAATGATCTCTTCAATCTAATCAGTTTACTTCTGGTATAAAATGTCTCAAATGTTAGAAGTCTGACCACTCTAAGACTACCATGCTTTTAGAAAGGTCATGTAAAGCCAGAATTCCACCTCTGCCCAGGCACCATATGCATGTGTAAATATCTTAGATATCTTAGATCCTCTAAAGCAATTCACCCATCAGCTAAATACTATCTAGTGATCTCATTCAATGCAACATGGAACAGAAAAATCACCCAGCTAAGAATCTACCTTAACTGCCAATCCACAGAATCATAAACTATATAAAACAATCATTGTGTTAAATCACTAAGTATTGGGGCAATTTGTTATGTAATAACAGATCATCACAACAATGATTTTTGTAATTTACTTAAGTTGTTACAGGGGCCACAATGTCCTGTCACCACCTTCTACAACCCAACTGGAAGCAAAAGCCTAAACTTAGATATTATTCAGAAGTAATGTACAAAGATAATTATAAGGTAAAATTATTCCTTGAAGATAAAAAAAGCCAACATTCTCTGGATTATAAAATAAACAATTTTCCAAACATAAACTTCAACTAAGTTATTGCAATTACCATTTTCTTCTTACTAAATAAACTATTGTACATATATAATCAAGCCAAAAGATTCATACTCAGGTTATCCTTTAGTTAATTTAACAAATGTTATTTAGATACTTTCTCATGATTAGAGCAAGACCAGAATTACAAATATAAAATCAAATACTGGTAGTGGTTTAAAGCAGTGATTTTAAAATATAAAATAAAGAAATACTAGTATATTAAAATAAATTATGAAATACAGAACAGGTAATAGCTGTTACTAAAGCGATAATATATACATATATACACACACCCACGTAGACACATATACATGCATGTATGTATATGTAATTGTGTAAGTATATATGTGTGCACTCAAATCTTTACTTAAATGGAGGAGTGTCCTATGCCAGTATGTTTACTACAGCATTATTACAGCTAAAAACTAGAAATAATTTAAATATACATTAACAGGAAAATAAGGGAATAGAGAAAAGAAAGAAGTCTTTAATTTTTATTCTATATAGTCTATACTTCATATATGAATTGAATTGTTAGAAATGTTTTACAACACCTATGTATCACTTTTGAAAATTTATAATGGACAGCACACTTTTTCCAAGATTAGTGTCTATGGCTATGTTATACTGTCTTCAGAGCCTGAATGATCCCTTGGTCTAAACACTGAAGAACAGCCAAAATGATTTCTCAGGGAGAATCATAACCCATCAGCACATATTTCTTCAGGCTACCCCTATTCATATACAGTAGACAGTCTATTCTGATGCTTTTCCTCCTCAGGCTCCCCAGCATTCCTAAGAGGATGCCAACCATACTCTCAATCTAGCTATTAAAGCAAATGGCTCCATATCTAACCTGTAACTGAGAATTACTACACTCCAGGTACTTGCCAGGGAGTAAAATGCTAAACTTAACCATTACACAGTTTTTACAAAAAAGCTTCTGTGGAACTGCTACATATCTATTTGGTACACCTATTCATTATTCTAAAACCGCATGTCTGGACTAAGACATACCACCAAAGAGCAGCATTCTTGGCTTTGTCCTTTTATCACTCTCCTTCTTATTCACCCAGTATTACCATTCACCCAGTATTCAGTGAAGTGCCTTTGATGTTAAGCCACTAGACTGTACTGAAGGGAGGTTTAAGAAACAGTTCTAGAAAAGAGTCTTCAGTTATTTACTACAGGGATGCTCTTGAGGGCAGAGTTGAATATGCTACACTATGAATAAAAGGATACATTTTTCTTTGAGTTATAATTATTTGGTTTCTCCTAAAATGCTGATAAATGTTGATCTTGTGAACACTAGTAAAAACATCTCATCTTAGAATGGTCTCTTGAGAAAATTTAGAGTAAAATTTGTGACCCCCTCAAGAAAATATAGGGGCTTTTATGAGATGCATTGTGTGTCCTGCCCTTGGTCCATTTGTCCCATTTTTAACACCTCTATTATTTTTACAATACTAGGTACAATTAATAAACCATGAAATTCACCTAAATATATAGTTCAACGTTTTAGTCAATTTACATAGGTATGTAATCATCGCCAAAATCCAATCTCAAAACATTCTCTTAACTCCTCAATAACCCCTTAAGTCCATATGCAGTAACCCCTGCTGCCATCCCTCAAAATTCCTCTGACTGGCTCTATCTAGATATTTCATACAAGTGGAATCACACAATTTTTAGTCTTTTGAATTTGGCATCTTTCACTTAGCATAATATTTTTGAGGTCCATCCATATTATAGCATAGATCAGTATTTTCATTTATCAATTACTGAAGAGTATTCTAATATATGGACATACCATGTTTTGTTTATCCATTTATTAGTTGGACATTTGAATTGTTTCTCATTTTTGTCTATGATGAAAAAAGGTACTATGAACAATTGCAAACAAGTCTTTGGGTGGATATATGTTTTCATTTCTCTTGGGTAGATTCTGAGAAGTAGAATTGCTGGGTTTTATGGTGTGATAGTTAATTTTACGTGTCAACTTGATTGGGCACAATGCCCAGATATTTGGTCAAACATTATTCTGAAGAGTGTTTTTGCATGAAATTTACATTTAAATTGGTGGACTTTGAGTAAAGCAGATTGGCCTCCATTTTGTGGGTGGGTCTCATCCAATTAGTGGGAGGCCTGAATAGAACAAAAGGCTAACTTCTCAAGTGGAGAGGAAATTCCCCAGAAGACTGCCTTCACAGTTCATCTGCAACATCAGCTCTTCCTAGTTTTCCAGCAGACTAGCTTTGAACTCAAACTGCAATTGTTTGTTGAGTCCCCAGCCTGTCAAGCTCCCCTATCACATTTTGGACCCACCAAACCTCCACAGTTACATGAGCTAATTCCTTAAAATAAATCTCTCCCTATACATAGACAAGTCCTATTGAGTGTTTCTCTGGAAACCTGACTACTGCATATGTTAGGTTGGTTTCATTTTTATTTTAATTTAATTTTATTTATTCATTTAAAAGATTTTATTTATTTGACAGACAGAGACACAGAGAGAGAGGGAACATAAGCGGGGAGAGTAAGAGAGGGAGAAGCAGATTTCCCACTGAGCAGGGAGCCTGATGAAGGGCTTGATCCCAAGACCCTGGGACCATGCCCTGAGCCTAAGGCAGATCCTTAACGACTGAGCCACCCAGGCTCCCCATGTTGGTTTAATTTTTAAAGAAATGGTCAAACTATCTTCCAAGGTGGGTACACCATTCTATATTCCCACCAACAATGTATGGACCTTCCTGTTTCCCCACATCCTACACAGGAGATACTATGTGTCTTTTTTGACAAGAGGCCTCACCAGTGGGCAATGGAATAGTATCTTACTATGTTTTTAATGTGGGTTTTCCTAATAACTAATGACGATGAGCACATTTTTGGGTGCTTATTAGTCACTTAAGTCTTTTTTTTATGAAAATGCCTGTTCAATTCTTTTGCTTATTTTTTAACTGGGTTGTCTGTCTTCTCATCATTCATCTGTTGGAGTTCTTTATATGTTCTGGATACCGTTCTTGGTATGATCAGATATGATCTGTAAGTATTTTCTCTGTGGCTTGTCTTTTCCGTTTTTTAATAGTGTCTTTTGAGGCAAGTTTGCAATTTTAATGAAGTCAAATTTATCCTTTTTTTCCTCTATGTCTCATGCTTTTGGTGTTATATCTACTAACTCTTTGCCCAATCCAAGATCATGAAGTTTCTTCTATGCTTTCTTTCAGATTTTTATAGTTTTAGCTCTTACATTTAGGTTCATAATTAATTTCTTTTTAAAGATTTTATTTATTTGACAGAGATCACAAGTAGGCAGAGAGGCAGGCAGAGAGAGAGGAAGGGAAGAAGGCTCCCCGCTGAGCAGAGCTCGATGTGGGGCTCGATCCCAGGACCCTGAGATCATGACCTGAACTGAAGGCAGAGGCTTTAACCCACTGAGCCACCCAGGCACCCCCATAATTAATTTTGAGCTAATTTTTTGTACCATTGTTTTTGTGAGGAAGTACATTTTTCACATATGGATGCCCAGTTCTTTCAGAACCATGTGTTTAAAAGATGACTCTTTGTTTATTGAACAGTCTTTAGCAGCTTTGTAAAAAAATAAAAAGGAAAAAAAAAAGTCAATGGACCAAAAATGTAAGGGTTTATTCTCGGACTCTCAATTCCACTCTATTGATCTGAAAGTTTATCATTACACCAATGATATACTGTCTTGGTTACCGTCACCTGATATCGAATTTTGAATCTGGGAAGTAACAAAATCTTCCAACTTTATTTTATTCATTTATTTATTTTTTTTAAATTTTTTTAAAATTTATTTATTTGTCAGAGAGAGAGGGAGAGAGAGCGAGAGAGCACAAGCAGACAGAGTGGCAGGCAGAGGCAGAGGGAGAAGCAGGCTCCCTGCCGAGCAAGGAGCCTGATGTGGGACTCGATCCCAGGATGCTGGGATCATGACCTGAGCCGAAGGCAGCCGCTTAACCAACTGAGCCACCCAGGCGTCCCTTATTCATTTATTTAAAACATTATTTTATTTTATGTGTACTAATGAATACTATCTTAAATTCTTTCCCAGGGAAGACAGATATAATACAAAAACAAAATAGAGTATATTTTAAGGATGTTTTCAAAAAAGTATACTCCTCTTAAGATCTGAAAGTAAGGGGCGCTTGGGTGGCTCAGTGGGTTAAGCCTCTGCCTTCAGCTCGGGTCATGATCTCTGGGTCCTGGGATCGAATCCCACATTGGGCTCCCAGCTCACCAGGGAGCCTGCTTCCCCCTCTCTCTCTGTCTGCCTCTCTGCCTACTTGTGATCTCTGTCAAGTAAATAAATAAATAAAATCTTAAAAAAAAAAAAGATCTGAAAGTTACAAGTACTAATGCATTCACCTAGGAATAATCATGGTATTAAGTCTCCCACAACAAACACCCACATCCACACTTATCAAATGCTTACTAAGTATTAGACATGATGCAGTTAGTTACAGAGACAAGACACAGTCCCTAACTTGGCACAAAAAGAGAGAATGATGGCATAGTGAATTATAGCAACAACTAAAAGAAACACGGGTAGGAAGGGAAAGGTATATTAATTTCATCTGACATATTTACCTTACTTCATATAATCTTGTTTCTGAAAAAAAATGGCTTACGATTTTTGGTATTTTTTTAAACAAAGTGAGTTTGAAAGCACCAGAGGCTACTACTTACAAAAGCTTAGAGTAAGCAATTCTTTTTATAGAGTTTCTCTCAACTAGCACGGTCTTTTACTTCACTCCTTATTTTTTTTTTAAAGGTTTTATTTATTTATTTGACAGAGATCACAAGCAGGCAGACATGCAGGCAGAGAGAGAGGGGGAAGCAGGCTCCCTGCTGAGCAGAGAGCCCCGATGCGGGGCTTGATCCCAGAACCCCAGGATCACGACCTGAGCCAAAGGCAGAGGCTTTAACCCACTGAGCCACCCAGGCGCCCCTACTTCACTCCTTATTTTTAAGGAATTTAAAATTTTTACCAAAAAAATTTACAATAAGGAAAAAATTCAAACAAAACAGAAATATGTATAGTAGAAAGTGTAAGCCCCATTTTACCTCCAATCCATCCTTCTCTCCCCAGAAATAACTTCTGTTATGCTTGGTCAACTCCTGTTTGTTCAGAGCTATATAAAATGCAGAGAGTAAGAACTCTTGAAATCCTCACACCACTCTCAAATCTTGTTTTATAAAGGAGCCTCTTTCCCACTCACACAATACCAGCATAGCTAGCAAGACTTAAACATTACTATTCTTTTTCCTTCTATATCCCATCCTATACTCTAGAAAAGGTAGAGATTAAGAGAAAAATGGACATAAGCAACAGACCTAAATTGCGTGTATATGTGTTGTGTCTATGTGTGTGTGTCTGTGTCTGTGTGTATAATCTTCATAGTAATGATTCCTGAAACTTGTTCTACAGGAGATTTTAACAGGTATTCTTAAAAAAATAAAAGAAAAGAAGGAAGCTAAAAGGAAGGAAGGAAGAAGGGCAGAAAGGAAGGCAAGCAGGCAAGCAGAGGGCATTTCCAAAGTCAAATATATTTGGGAAATACTGGCTTAAATGAAATATCAATATTCACTGAGATGCTCCCACCTTTCATAAAATTAGCTGACCACCAAATTCTTTAATCATGGATCACTTTGTGATATCCTGAAAGACTGAGACAAAAATACACCGTGGGAAATAACCATTGGCTATAGTTTCCATTCATCATCACACTGGCAGCAACAGGTAAACAAATGAGGATATGGAGAGATGTCCATGCAGTCACAAAAATATGCTAAGGCCACAAGACTAAACAGTAAAGTCAGGCAACTGTCATTAAAATTATTTTTTATTATTTAATAATAAAATAGATTTGGGACACCTGGGTGGCTCAGTTGGTTGGGCGGCTGCCTTCAGCTCAGGTCATGATCCCAGCGTCCTGGGGTCGAGTCCCACATCGGGCTCCTTGCTCGGCAGGGAGCCTGCTTCTCCCTCTGCCTCTGCCTGCCACTCTGCCTGTGCTCGCTCTCTCTCTCTCCCCCTCTCTCTCTGACAAATAAATTTTTTTAAAAAAATTAAAAAAATAATAAAATAGATTTATATAAATAAAAAATAAAAATAAAATTATTATTATATTATATATTACATGTAATATAATATAATAATAAAATCATCACTTTTATTATTTAAGACATTAAAACATGTCTTAAAATTCTATCTTTACTATGTTAGAGAAACTGATTTCATTTCTTTGTTGTATTATTTTTCCTTTGACTGCTTATGAAATAAAAGAATAAAACTAGAGATAAAAGCTTGGCTCTAAAATTAAATGGATTAAAGTGTTTGCTTTTAATAGTGAGTAATAACAAGTAAATACAATCAAAGGGTCTCAATGTAAATTCTAGCCATATTTTAATTTGCTTCACAAAACTGATTTGTTTGGGATAGTATTACAGTATTTGCTTTATCGTAGAAGAATCTTTAAGAGGTTAATAAAAAATTGCTGTGAGGTTGTATTTTTACAAAGTTACTTTAGCTACCTATATCTGTGCAACAAAAAACAGTAAATTTGGATCTATCTCCTTATACATTAGACTTCACATCAAGGTATAAATCAGCAGTGAAATCTGTTAAAAACTTACCACTGAGATTGGAGGAGCCTTTAACACCAAAGTATAATCATGAATGATAACTTTTCAATATATATCCTGTCTTCCCACTGAAATTTTAATTTGGGAGGACTTCTTACTGAAGTGGATCCTTACGATAACTAACAGAGTTGTAAGTCCTTAGCGGCAGCGGTTCTGAAATTGTACTTCACTAAAAAATAAGGAATAAATAAATCACCAATGGAGAAAAGGCTCCATCATATACTTAAGCTTTTTTGTTTTTGTTGTTTCTTCATTGCTGTTGGAAACAGGAAGTGTGATAACACCAGTATTTATAAATGTAAAACAGCCTCATTCCTTTATAGCTAAAACCCAAACTATTTGTCTAATACCCAACTCACACTTCCTTTATGAAATCTCGCACCACTCTCTAGTTCAAGTCAAAATGATTTTTCCTTCCACTAAGCTACATGAGTCTCATTCAGGACGCTCACTTAGCACATCCCCACATTTAATGTACCATAAGTTGCTGTTCAACTTGACTAGTGTATGTATTCTATTCACTGAAATGTCTAAAAGACTTTAGATTTATTTAGTATTTGTTGATGACTGACATTACTATTCAGTGCTTTATGGTGGTCTTAGGAATAGAGTCCTTAGGAGAAAATGTTTAAGTGTTTTTCCATTATGTGAACAGGCTTATCAGTTTTAGAAAATGTTAACAGACTATCTATAATTTAAGTAACTTACGACTAAATCTCATTGTTTTCTATGACACAGCAGTGGCATGGTGAGACCAGCCAGGAGTACAACACTTTTATGGACTTGGGCACAAAATGCTTTGAGAGAATTAACTGTTTAATAACAAAGGACTTCGAACAAGATCTATCATTAGAGACTAACAGAAAGGGTGAGTGAAACATTATTAGGCATACACATAATAATGCATATACAAAACAAGTAAGAATCCACAGAAGTAATCTGCCAGTTTAATTCACTCATTCAACAAACCATTATTGAAAGCCCATGGTGTGGCAGGCTCTGTTTTTCGTTTAGGGGAACTAAAGGTGAATGAGAAATATCAACCATTCCTGTTGGCTCTCTAAGGCAAATCCAAACAGAATCAATCTAAAAATTCATCTACCCACCTCTGTGTAAAACCGTATTACACATGGTTAAGGTGTATAAAGAGTATTTTATCTCACTGTTTTAAGCAATACAAACAGTTTACTTCAGCCTAAACACCAGCAAGCTTAAATTACCCGAGAAGCTCCTTCAAAAAGACGTTGTTTCATTTCTAGTCTGTCCCCAAACCCTAAGGTTCCCAAGTTGTTGAATGAAGACACAGAGATGTGCTATTAGCAACACAAGGAAACTGACCCCAGTGCCCTGTCTAAAGAAACACTCCTTACCTAACAATGAGGGCAGTGCTGGCCCAGGGACCTCCTACCCCTATCAGTTCACCAGCAGCTGCTGACAGTCTTAGACTTCACAGGAGCACAGCATTTTCTTCTAAAACTTAAGGGGAAAGGCAAAAATAGAAAACCTTTTGGCAACCACAAAAATGTATATTTAAAAAATTGTGGAATAAAAATGAGCCGCTATATACTTTTAAAACCAGAGATAAGGGAGAAAATTACAAGTACCAGTACTCCCTATGCTCAACTACAACCTGAACAGAACCGAAGCAGAAATGTGGCAGTTTCAGTTAAGCAGCTTTGCATTTGAGGCAACTTAAAATGATCTAGCAATTAAGCAAGCTGAAAGTAACATGGCAGAGACAAATTTTACTTTTAGAATCAGAACCCATTTTTCAAGTGTGTTAAGAAGGAAGAATGCAATCTTTAACAGATGGATGGGCTTTCATTTAACTAGAAATTCACTAAACCAGGAATCAGGAGATTTTAAAACCTACACAGTTAACTGGACAACACACTTGGATGCTAAATTTGATTTTTAAAACTAGTAGGTTATGCTCTGTTCTTGTGTTAAATCACAGGGATTTCTTCTGGGATTGCAAAGGAATGAGCATGTAGCCTATCTCATGAAGGAAAGAGAGATTTCTAGCCTTTAAAAATAGGAGGTTCGCCTACATGATCACCTGGGACAAACTTGGCCAAAGCAAGCAGGCTAGAAGGTTATAGGAGCCTGGGAATGTTTAACATCAAGAAAGAAATTACAGCTCAGTAAGATCAGAGGGAATTACACAGGAAATGTGAACAGTAACCCTTTCATATCTCCACACCCCCTCCTACTGCCTGTGATAAATGGACTCCTGCAGCCATCCAGCTATGTGAATACACAGACCAACAGCAGAGGGGGACTGGGAAAAAGGAAAGAAGCCATTTTATATAAACACACACACACACACACACACACTCACACTCACTCACAGCCCAGCCAAAATTCATGACATGCTAAAATCATGTTGCTCCAGAAAACTGCCTTTAGCCTTTCTAATTGCCACGTATGCACTGTATCACTGCCTTATCCAACAGAGCCTTAAGTAAAAATTCCAAAGAAACTTGAAGAATCTAGGCAGGGGTGGGGGGACAGAAGAGTTGGCAGACGCATCACAAGTAGGGAAACGTGGCTCCTCTGAAGCTGACCAAACAAATAGGTCTCCACCCTGGCTTATGTTTAAACATCTTGTTCCTAGTCAGTCTGTAGGGAAAACATTCTTTCCACAATAAATAATACGCAACCGAATCAGAAATTCTTACTCCATCCTTTATCTGCTCTTCGGCATTATAAACCAGAAGCTCAGAGAAGTCAACTAATTTTGAATTCTATTAAAAAAGTTCAGGTGGAAAAAAAAAGTTTAGGTGGAGTCAAGGCAAATTAAAATATTTCTTGCTTCTAATCTGGAAAAGCAAACGTGCGATCCTAGACTCCTCTAGAGACCCCTGGCTTGGGATCTCAAGAAAACAAGCTATTCTTACATAACTGCCTTCCTTTCAGAAAAGGGGAAATATTCAGTTTCCATAGACAGGTTAGTTTAAAAGAGATTAATTAAAAACAAACAAACAAACAAACAAACCCTATCCATGGTCCTCAGACAGTGAGGGCATGGGTGGGGCAGAAAAATAAATAAAGAAAAAAGTGATATTTCCAATGGGCTAAGCATAAAATATGGAATGGAATTTCACAGATCACTTTGAAATAAGGTTTAACTTTTTTCATTGGTATAACTTCGGGATAGAGGTGGCTTACCACAAAGAGTAGGTTAAGAAATAAATGAAAGTAAACAGAGATGACAAAGCAAACCACCGGTAAAAGTCAAAAGGGCTAGCTTTTTAGAACTATCCAGAAGAGGAACAATAAAACCAAAGGATTTTATTTTTTCCAGCAAAGTGCCTCCTCCAAAGTACACGTTCTTTAGGAAACAGCCTATACCAGTAGTGTTTTTGTATAATAAATGGCACATCAGTCAAATGGCAAATGAGATTTAAACTGCAGACTTCCTAGTTGCCTTAAACAACTGATTTCTTATGGCTCCCAGAGAACCAATCTGATAACTGTTCAATAAGTTAAAGGTGCTTGTTCTTTCCATGGACTCTGAGTTTATGTTAACCTTTATGTTAGGAGAAGTATTAGGGGAATGATGGGAAGCAAAATAATAAATTCCGAATAAGAAACCAGACAACTGAGGGGGCTTTCACACAAAGATCAGTTCCCCATCAAATGAGGACCCTGAAGGGCACCAAACAGAAACTCAGTGTAGCCACCTCCCCATCTGGAAACAAGAGCTTACTTTTAGCACTTCTCTAACCACCATTCACCCATGTCTTGTTCTGATAAACATAAACACTTCATATCCCCACTGAATGTTGTTTGGGATCTCAAAATAATTTAAGTATTATAACCAAAAAGAAACCACAGCAAGATAATTTGATTTTTTTTTCAAACAATGTTGCACTACAACAGAATTACACTTTTTTAAGTACACAGATGTTAATTTATATTTGCTTACTTTTATCTTGAAGACAAAAGATCAAAAATGTCTGTGAACATGAATGTGTAATGACAATGAAATGATTACTGGGCCCTTCAGCATATCTCCTTTTTTGAGTTACTGTCAATGATCTTTTCAGTTCTTAAATTGGGCCTAAAGAAATGCTGACTGATACATATTAGGCCTTGGATATTTGTTAAATGATTCAGCAGTAAGGCCGCTTCTTCTATTTGGAAAATAAGAGAACAAGGAGGTTAAATCTTCAGTACAAAGGCTATATAGTTAAAAGAGGCAAACTGTAGACAGCCTTGACAAGAGTTATGATAATAAAAATAGTAAGACTATCACCTAATATTTGCACTTTTGTACAGTACTTCTCAATATATAAAACATTTTATATAGTTTCAACCCTACAACTTTATAAAGTAGATGTTATTATCATTTGATTCAAACAGCAGAAAGTGGCTTTTTCGAGATCACTCAGCTAGTTAAACAGCAGAGCTGAGATTCAAACCTTTCTAAAAAGCTATCTCATTCATTAAAAGCACTTTATTTTGTCATGAGATTTTGGAAATTTCCTCCAAACTCCAAAATCAGGGAAGACATAATAAACACAACCTTTTTTTCCCTTTCAATCCACTCACTATCACTCCCTTTGTTCCAATTCCCATTAAAAAAAAAAAAATTGTCTAAGCTCCCACTGCAGCCGCCTCTCTCTGTTCCTCATACCAGAATGAATAAGGGCACAGGGAGAAGCATCTTCCAAAAACAAACCTCCTTCCACCTAGGTCTTACAACCTACAACTTTCCCCAAAATAAGGATATCATCACAGGCAAGGACTTTTAAAACCATTAACTAGTGAGGAATGTCTGGGGTTGTCTGTTCTTCACTGAGAATAAGTCAAATATGACAAAAATTACCTCTGCATTCCTAAAAGGTGAGCAGGAGTTCCCCTCACATTTCCCTCCTTCTGGCTTAGCAAAAACACCACCTCTGGGGACTTGGTAGTAAAAGGCTGACTGTGCAAGAGTAACAAAACTAACAGAACTAAAAGTTATTTTCTTACCAATTTGTACAAATTATTCCTCACGTTTACTTTTGAAGCCTTATTAAAGACTGATAAACTACTGGCATTAGTAATTTAATGTAAATGTGAGGTATAATGAAGGTAAAAATGTATTCCTACAAAACAAAACCTCCTTCACCTCTGAAGCTTATTATAAAGATTATTAAACTAAATTATATGAAAAATGCTAAATATCTCATCTAGCACAGAATAACTACTCAATAAATGTCAGCTGTAATTAGTAACATTACTGAAGAATTAAAAATAAAACATGACAGAAGGCCATATTTAAAATGAACAAGCAAACAATATATTCCGTGGGTTGTTTTTTAAAAATCTATGCAAAACATAAATATCCGTTCTATGTATACAAACATATGCATACAAATATTCAAAAAACCTTTTTGGATGAATGAATGACAAAATGATGACCTCTGGGAGGATGGGTCAAAGGGAACTTTGATAGGTAATAAAATTAATTTTTTAAAAAGCAAAATAGAAAATATCTTAACACAAAATCTTATTTTCATTCCTATAGTTGATTTCAGCAGTACATGAAAAGTACTTCTAATTTTAGGTAATGTATCCAAACGATGTCTGAAACCTCATTTTCTTTAGGATTACCATCTAAGTTTTATGTTACATACTGCTTTCAATAATCTTCCTAATGATATTCGTAATTGCTATATTAAAAATACCTGCTGGTGCACAAAAAATATATTTATTAAGTTTTAGAACTCAATGTATTTAATCAAGGGCAAGGAGTCTTTCAAAGTCCAGGAAGCCATAAATCAAAACAGTTTTACATAAAAAGATTACCTTTTCTCTTTAAATTTTCTGTGTTTACATTTAATAAACTACAGACAGAAAGTCAAGTCCTTAATTCTTTTTAAAGCAAAGGGTTGCGTATTTAAAATTATAACAATCTCAAATGTCTTGAGTGCTGCTCTAATTAAATATCTTTCTTCCTAGGCTCTTCCTAACTTCTAATTCTTGTCTGTGCCATATTGATGCTGGTTTTAAAATTCTAACTTTCCTTCTAGTTTACAATCATAACTTTGACTTTTTCATCCCATTCTTTTTTCCTTCAGATCATCTAGATTTGAGCCCATAAACTGTGAGCAAACTGGGTCACAAAAGCTCTTATTAACTCCCTCAGTGCAGCAAATAGCAGGCCTCCTGTGGTTCAGGCACGGAGGTAACCCACATGCACCACAGACCCAGCCAGCCTGGGCCCTTCAATTTACAAATCCAGCTCATAAATTAAAGGCCTCGACTGCTGTAAAAAAAAAAGACTGACATTTCAATAGATGAACACTAGAGAAAGTAGCCTCTTCCTTGTCCAGGAGACACTGGGCTTAATAGGAAATCCCCACCTCAAAGAGCTGTGGGATTCAGGGATTGTGGAAGGCTGTGCAATCTCTTTAGATATATTCAAAATTCAAGAAAGCCCCTTTCTGTAAATTAGCGGGGAACAGTATTTGATCAAAAGGTATCTTCTTATAATTTCAAATAAAGTATTCTAGTTATCATTTGTAGCTGCCACAGGGCAATTCCAACAACAACAACAACAACAACAACAACAATAACAACAATAATAATATACAGCTTTATTTCTAGAAAATAAGAAGCACATGTACTGACATTTTTTTTCCTCCTAGATGTTCAGCTGTGGACTCATTAATATTAAGCTGCTGGACCTACAAAAATGTACAATGGTTCCCCCAGTAGTCAACTCTCTTAATTTTAGACAGCTTAAACTTCACACAGTAGTTAAGAACATCAACTTTGGAAACAAGGCCTAGATCTACTTCATGCTAATTGTCATTGGTCAAGTTACTCAGGTGCTCTGTGCCTCAGTTTCTAGGTTAATACTAATACCTACCTTATAGGACGCCTGTAAGGATTACTTAACCAGTTATACATAAAACACCAGAACCGTGCCTAACACAGAGTAAAACATTGTGAAGTTTTTGGCTGTTATTATTATCCCTAACATCAGAAATATATAGCTCTTGGAAAAAAACAGAATTTTTAGCGCAGCTCACTACAACCATTAAAGAAATAGGTTCTTTGAGACTCTTTAGTTCTATTAGAACACGTGCAAAGTTCCCTGCATCATTCTCTCCTGTGCATTCTAATGATTTATTCCCTCCTGTATATCTCCATGTACCCTGGGCTCTACTTATCCGTTTACTCATCTCCTTCTGGACTATAAATGTCTTAAGAACAGGGATTCTGGGGCGCCTGGGTGGCTCAGTGGGTTGGGGCCTCTGCCTTCGGCTCAGGTCGTGATCCCGGGGTCCTGGGATCAAGCCCCGCATCGGGCTCTCTGCTCAGCGGGGAGCCTGCTTTCCTCTCTCCCTCTCTCTCTGCCTACTTGTGATCTCTCTCTCTGTCAAATAAATAAACAAAATCTTTAAAAAAAAAAAAAAGGAACAGGGATTCTATCTAACCTTGTAGTCTCAACATCTAGCACAGAGCCTTGCATAGAGGAGATGCTCTACAAAAACAATGAAACATAGTCTTAGCAATTTAACCTTGAAAGCCTATGGCCATGACATTAATTCCTTTGTGAAGAAGCTAGTTTTGCAACTCTTTACCCGGGTAGTCCAGCAGAAAGTGAATAACCTTCTGCATGATAATGACATACAGTACCCTTCTATGTACAGGCTGAAGAGAAGAGGAATCCTGTGTCCCACAGAAGAGTCTAGAATTCCGGTTGTTACTACCAATAACAAAGGTCTTCCTCTACCAAGAAAAAAAAGTATTAGCCATTTATCCATCTGCCTTACTCAAGTTAGGTTCTTAAGGACAGAAGCCACTGAATGTTGACCTCCACATCCCTAGGTGGGTCTACCATACAATGGCACTTCATAAAAGGCTATCACCTGCATTTTTTATCCAAGCTTCTAACTTATTTGTATTTTACTTGGATTTATTCATGACATGTCTTTATTTACTAGAACAAAACACATTTCTGAAATGAAACAATTCTCCTATTTGCCCAGAAGCTCTTGGTAGAGAGGGAAATGAAAGTCCGCAAAGTGATGACTAGAGAAGAGAAGCAACTGATGTCTGCTTGCATGATCTTTTCCGTGCTGCCCCAGATGAAGCCTTTGTCGGTGGCTCAGCCTCCAGAACCGAGCCGGAACAAAGCCTTTCTTCAGAAAAGAATCACCCTTTGACTGCTGTATAGATTTTATTCAGTCAGCACTGTTTCCTTGCTCTCTTGCCATTGTGACATGTTCATTATTTCAAAATTCTATCTGCCCACCCTGCTTGTGACCATGTCCAGCTTAGCTTATGACAAAAAGCCAGCTTGGGCAGCATCCTCTCACTGATGTTGTGAAACATGAATTCAGTGCCAGCAGCCTTTTGACCACTCAGGAGCTCATCAATGAAAGACCTTCAGTGTGACCTTTAGTCTCATGTCTGACTATTATCACCCAGTGGGCCCACCTCCCAGCACCCTCAATCTCAAGACAAGCACACATCCTAGAATCACCTTCTGGGAGTCTAGATAAATATCTTTCCACATTTTCTCAGGGAAAAGGAGTGATTTCACATTCCTCTAAGTCATTCTATGAGAAGACTACTTCTGCGTGTTATAACTGGAATCTCCAGCACAGCATGTGTCACTTACCTAATATTAGGTCAGAACATAACCACACAAGTCATATATGATCCCTCCTTCTAACTCTCTGCACTCAAAGCAATTTATGCCTCTTGACTCTGCAAGATGAAATTAAGCTGATTTCTTTGCTTAATGAAATTAAAAATAAAACTGCTGTCAAATGGAAACTTCTTTGCTATCCTTGGGGTCTTTGCCAGTCATGGAATTTTAAAGTTAGAAAGGATTCCAGAGAGTCATCTTTCTCATTTCACAGATCTAGCCTGAGGCCCAGAAAAGCTGAGTGTTTTGCCATGGTCACAAAGAAAAACAGAGAGCCAAAGCTGGGGAAAAAAAGGCCTTCCTGCCTCCTCAGCCTTTATGTTGCCCACATACCACACTAAGATGAGTCTCTTGGCAAGAGACTTCACTATAACCCTCAATCCCGGAGAGGCTGTTCTCAGCTTCACTTCACTCCCTACATCTTGGTAGTCCAACCACATAATTATCTGCTTAAAAAAAATATAGATAGATAGATAGATAGATATAGATAGATATGGATATCTATATGACAAGATGGAAATCTTGTCATTCACTCATATATATATATATATATACATGAATGAAAATAACTAAAATAACTCTAAAATAACTTTGCCACATCACTATTTTCTTAAAGATATTACCCCTAGCAACTGCCACAGGCTTCTTCTTTCCACACTGTTTCCAAGACAAGACCGAATGCTATCTAAGACCCTACTTCCCTAAATAGTCTTTAAGCATAATGTGAAAAAAATGGGAAAGCCCCATATTCAACCTTCTTTATTATAGAAAGGGAATGGAGCTGGTACCCTCTCATGACAAGGAACGTTCAAGATAGGCTAACAGCCTATCAGAGACTCAAAGCAGTGAAAGGACAGCTTCTCTCACGAAGCAAACATTAATGAGAATGTGAGTGCATGTCCTGTGTTACTTATATAGTAATGACAGGAACATCTTAGAAACAAGCTGACTAGTAAATAACTGGAGATGTTCCCATAAATTGAAAAAATCCAAACCAAATTAAACGAAGATAAACTTTAAATCAAAGAGCAAGAAGTCCAAATCACAATGGAAACACAAAAGAATTTAAAACAGAAAGCTTCAAACAAGATCAATGAAGTAAAACCAATTAGATCAATTCTGACAATAAATATAAATGATTTAAAATATCCTTAAAAGACAAAGGTTCTCACTAGGTTAAAAAAATGAAATCTAGCTATACTCTACTTTTAGAAAATATCTAAAAGACATGACAAAGAAAGAGCAAATATAATAAGTATAAAGACATATAGGGAAATATAAACTAAGGTAGCAATATTCATGTCAGCTAAAACACAAAGAACATAGCAAAAATTAGGAAGAAAGTCATATTATTCTGACAAAAGTATAATTATCAATTGAGAAGTTGAAAGCAAATAACATATTAACACAAATTCTAAACCAAAAACTGATACAAATATAAGGAAAAATTAATAATTTAATGATTTATATCTTTAAGCCTTTGACAGACTAGACAAAAAAAATTATAGAAAAGTTGGTAACAGATAAATAATTCTAGCTGAAACTGTACTTCAAATTTTGAGTTTTGACTTTTCCCAGGTTAACAACATAACACCAAAAAACTGGTAATAGTAACACTGAACTCTCATGATGCCGAGCAGGCACAGCTCCCAGTCAGCCACACAATTACGAGGGTAAATGACCAATAGGCTTAAAACACATACAACCATTCTGTTTTTCACTTTCAATAGACCATTCAATTTATTACATGAGATATTCAACATTTTATTATAACACAGTCTTTATGTTAGAGGATTTTGCCCAGCAGGCTAATATAAGTGTCATGCATGTTTAAGGTAGGCTGAGCTAGCTATGATGTTTGATAGCTTAGATGTATTAAATGCATTGCCAACTTAACTTAAGATACTTTCAATGTACAATGGGTTTATCAGGATATAACCCCAATGTAAGTTGAAGAAAACCTGTATGTCAATTTATTAATAATTAGTACGTAAAGTTTAAAAGTAACTTGAACTCTGAGAAACACTCTTTTAAATAATTATTTTAATTGAGACTGCCCCCTGAAATATACTGGATATGTCCAAAAAGTACACAGAGAAAAGTAGAATTATTAAATGCTTTCCTTTGAATTAGTGTATAAACTTTCTGCTATAACAAAGAGATTCAGGGGCGCCTGGGTAGCACAGTCAGTTAAGTGTCCAACTCTTGGTTTTGGTTCAGGTTGTGATCTCAGGCTCACATGAAATCGAGCCTTGTGTGGGTCTCTGCACTCAGCGCAGAGTCTGCTTGAGAATCTCTCTCCCTCTCCCACTGCCCCTCCTGCTCGTACTCTCTCTCTAAAACACATATATCTTTGAAAAAAAAATTTTAAAATACAGTAGCTCAAGTTAGAAATTCTTCTTTTTCATATTATAATACTGGGTGGCAAGGAAAGGTATGCTGTACAAGATCACCACGGACCTACACTGGCTCTATTATCCTTTATATGACCTCTAGCTCGGACCCAAGATGGTTGCTACACCTGATATAACATGCCAGCCAAGCAGAAAGGGAAAAGAGAAAGTCTAGGACATGTGGCTTGTTTTGAAGGAGTTAACCTTATACAATCATCTTTCAACTATTATTAGCCACAAAGTCACACCCTGCTTTAAGAGAAGCAGAGCAATGTAGTTTCTAGGTGGGCAGCCATATATATGCTCAGGTAAAATCTAGAGGTTCTGTTTCTAAAATGAAGAATAGATTCTAAGAGACATTGGAGTATTATGTACATATTCTGAGTAGAAAAATGCAAAAGAATAATAAAACAAAACCCAGAATGAATTATGTGTAATCACTTTATTTTAGCTGGGTTCATCTTAGTGCCAAGGACACTACCAAATATCAATTTAAGAAGACAGAAAAGTACATCAGTGAAATCTAAGGATGCTAGGGTCCTATTCCAATACATCAAATCCCAAGCTAGAAAGTATACCGAAAATTCATTTATTCTCTTTCCTTGTTTAAGGATATTTAATTCATGTATTATTGTTTCTATTGTATATACTGATTTATCTGAACAAACTTTTTAGGTTGACTCAGTTTCAGTCTTAATCAGAGGTCTTCTACTATTAGACAGAGTTAATTTTTTGATAGTTAAATAACTTTCAACATTTGTGGAATGCTTTTTAAAACAACATTCCTAGGGGTGCCTGGGTGGATCAGTCAGTTAAGCATCCGATTCTTGGTTTCAGCTCAGGTCATGATCTCAGGGTCACAAGATCAAGCCAGAAAAGGGCTCGCACTCAGCACAGACTCTGCTTGGGATTCTTTCCCTCCTCCTCTCCCTCCCCTTCTGTCCCTCTCCCTGCTCACACTCTTTCTCATATAAATAAATAATCTTAAAAACATAAAGCACTATTGAATTATAGTTTATATACAGTAAAATATGTGCATTTTCATGCTTATTTCAATGCATTTTACAAACATATATCCATATGTACCTATAATCACC
This sequence comes from Mellivora capensis, assembly GCA_004024625.1. NCBI lineage: Eukaryota > Metazoa > Chordata > Mammalia > Carnivora > Mustelidae > Mellivora > Mellivora capensis. The sequence continues at coordinate 22,428 of PISX010019749.1, forward strand.
ACGAGAACACACTCATCATGCCAAAAGTTCTCTCATACCAATCCAGGTCAATTACACTGAACTCTCAGCTGCAGGCAACAACTTGTCTGCTTATTATCACTAATGATTAAATTTGCCTTTTCTAACAATTCTGATGTAGTAATCCAAGGCAGTAAATGGAATCATAGAATTTGGATTCTTTTGTGTCCGGCTTATTTAACTCAGCATAATGTTTCTGAGAGTCATTCATGCTGTGTATATCAGTTCTTTAGCCCCTTTTATTGCCAAGTAGTATTCCACTGCATGGATATACCACAGTGTGTTTATCTAGTCACTAGTTGATGGTCCTAGCTTGCAGCTATTATGAATAAAGCTGCTATGAACATTCATGTGCAGGTATGTGTGTAAACTGACCTTAATTTCTTTGGGGTAAGTATTTAGGAGTAAAATTGTTGCATCTTATGGCAATAGTATTTACCTTTGTAATAGTAATAATATTTACCTTTGTAACTACCAAACTGTTTTCTAAAATAGTTTTATCATTTCACTTTCCCCATGGCAAAATATATGAAAGTCCAACTGGTCTACATCTCAGCTAACAGGTGCTCTTTTTTAATTTTTAATTTTAGTTATTCTGACAAATATATAGTGGTATTTCATTGTATTGATTTGGGTTTTTTTCTGAGGTTTAATGATTTGAATCTCTTTTCCTGTGCTGCACTGGCCATTCATTATATTCTTGTGCATATTTTTTTAACTGGGTTTTCTTATTATTAATGGGCTATAAAAGTTCTTTATATATTCTGGTCACAAGTCATTTGTCAGATATATATATACTGTGCATATGTTCTCTCTGTTTAAAGACTATCTTTTCATTCTCTTCATGATATCTTTCAAAGAATAGAAGTTTTAAATTTTGATAGAGTCCCATCCATTTGTCAATTTTTCTTTTATGGTTCATGCTTTTTGTGTCCTAAGATATCTCTGCCTATCCCAACTTCACGAATATTTTCTGTGATTTTTTTCTTAAAGTTTTATAGTTTCAGTTTCAATCAGTTTCAGTCAGTTTCAGATCCATGATTCTTTTCAAGATATTTTTATATATGAAGAATAAGGGTTGAGGTTAATTTTTAAAAAAACATTTGGATATCCAGGTGTTCTAGTACCATATGTTGAAAAGACTATCTTTTCTCCATTTAATTATCTTGGCATAATTATTAAAAATCAATTGACTATATAAGTGTGGGTCTGTTTCTGGATTCTCTATTCTATCCCATTGATACATATGTCTACTTTAGACCAACACTGCTTTGATCACTGTGGCTTTAAAGAGGAAGCTTTAAAATGTAGAGAAAGTCTTGAGGCACCTGGGTGGCTTGATCGGTTGAGCATCCAACTCTTGATTTTGGCTAAGGTCATGATCTCATGGGTCATGGGACTGAGCCCTGTATCAGGATCTGCACTCAGCAGGGAATATGCTTGAGATTCTCTCTCTCTCAAATAAATAAATTTTTTAAAAAGTAGAGGAAGTTTTGAAACTTCCAATACTGTTCTTGTCAAATTTTTTTTTAACTTTTCTAGGTCCTTTGTATTTCCATACAGATTTTAAAATCTCAATTTCCAATTTTTCATTGCTAGTATATACAACTGATTTTGTATATCTACTTTGTGTCCTATAATCTTGCTAAATTCAATTACAAATTCTAGTGGCTTCTGAGAGATTGCTCAGCATTTTCTCTATACATGACCATGTTACATGCAAATAAAGATGTTTTATTCCTACTTTGGCAATCTGTATGCCACTTTTTTTCTTTTTAATGCCTATTACACTGGCTGGGGTCTCCATCACAGTGCCAGACACACATAAGGAGGGGAGTAGGCATCGCATTCTAACTTGTGATATTAATGAGATTTTAGCTAGAGATTATATGTAGATGTCTTTTCTCAAGTTGAGAAAGTTCCCTTCTGTTTTTAGTTTCTCAAGAGATTCCTTGGCTCTTGAATTAATCCATTGTTTTCTCTGCAACTGTTCACAGTACTGTATAGCTTTTTTCCATTTTTCCTGTTAAAGTGATGACTTACACTACGGGATATCCTAAAATTAAACCAAGTTTGCACACCCAGGAAAAACCTATGTTTTTATATACTGCTGAATTTAATTTACTAATCTTTAAAAACTTTTCATGTATGTTCATGAGGATATTTGTTCATAGTTTTCTTATAATATCTGTATCTTGATTGGTATCAACATAACGCTAATGTCCTAAAATGAGTTGGGATGTGTTCCTTCTTCCTCTATTTTCTGAATTGTTTCTCCTTTAAATGTTTGATGGAATTCATCAGTTACAACATTATAACATCCAGTTATGGGACTGGAATTCTTTGGGTTTTTGTTTCTGGTTTGCTTTGTTTGTATGGAAAGGGTTTTAACTAAGGATATAACTTCTTTAAGATATGGTACTACTCTCATTTTATTTCTTCCAGAGTCAAATTTCAGTAATGTGTGTCTTCCAAGGAATTTATCTGTTTCATCAGTGTTGTCAAACTTATTTCTAAATGATATTTCTTCTATATGCTATTAATTTCTGTAGAATATATAATGACATCCCTTATTTCAATCCTGATATTATACTTACTAACATGTGTTTTCCTCCTCCTTTATTTTTCTTGATTAGACTACCTAGAGGTTTATTCATCTTTTCAAAAAGCCTGCTTTTGGTTTCCTTAATCATCTCTTCGATTTCTGTTCTTGTTGATTATTTCCTTCCTTTTACTTACTTTGGTTTTAATTTGCTCTTCTTTTTCTGGCTTCTTAACATGGATATTTAGATCACTTATTTTATCCCTTTCTTCTTTTCTAATACACATATTTTAAGTTAAATATTTGAGCACTGCTTCAGCTAAACCTCACAGATTTTTATGTTTTCATTTTGATTCACTTCAAGACAACTTTTAATTTCCCTGTTTTATTATTATTTTTTAACCAATATGTTAGAAGCATTTGGTGTAATTACAAATATTGAGGATTTTTCAGATACCTTTCTGATATTCATTTCTAACTTAATTGTTGGGTCAGAGGATATACTATGCATAACTTCCATTATTTTAAAGTTAATGAGACTTGTTTTATATATTAGCATGTGGTGGTCTATGTTGATGAATGTTCCACATGCACTTGAAAAGAATATAAACTCTGCTCTTCTTGAGTGAAATGTTTTATAAGTACTAATCAAATTACATTAGTTTACAGTGTTGTTATACACATATTTATATCTTTCCTGATATTCTTTGTACTTGTCCCATCAATTACTTTTATCAATGCTGAAATGTCCAATTATAATAGATTTCTCAATGTATTCTTCCAACTCTATTGGTTTCTGCTTCATGTATTTTGACAATGTAGCATATTGGCTGCATTTAAAGTTATTATTTCATCTTGAAATATTGATCCATTTATCATTATGAAGTGTCCTTTTTTAACCTTATTAACATCATTTGTTCTAAAGCCCACTCTGATATTAATATAGCCACTCCAGTTTTGTTACATAGGACTTACATTGTATATATTTTTCCAACCTTCTTCTAACTTATTTCAAGAGTTTCTTGAGAACAACACAGAGTTTACTCTTACTTTTTTATTCAATCTGACAATCTTTGCCTTCTAATTAGAGTACATCATCTACATTTAATGTGATTACTGACATAGTTGTGTATAGTTCTACCATCTTGTTGCAGGTTTTCTATTTGTCCCTTCTGTTCTTTGTTCCTTTTTCCCTTTTTTTAAATCTTCTTTTGGATTTTTTTTTTTTTTTAGGAGTTCATTTCATATTCACCAATGGTTTCTTATTAGTTAAAACTCTGTTTTTCCAACCTGTTAAGGAGATGCTCTCTAACTTATAATAACCTGCCTTCAAAACACATTACAGCTTCATGTCTAAGACTCATAATAATGATTCCTTTCCCCAACCAATTCTTTGAGCTATTGTTGTCACACATTTTACTTTTACATGTTATAACTCCACTAGACAGACACTGTTATTTTTTCCTTCAAAGGGTTACCTTTAAAAAAAAAAAAACTGAAATACAAAGAAAAAAACTTATGTTTATTGACATATGAGACATTTCAAGGATTCTTTATTCCTTTGTATAGCCCAAATTTCCATCTGCTACCATTTCCCTTTTGCTTAAAGAAATTCCTTTAATATTTCTTATAATGTGTCTGCTGGTCATAAGTTGTCTCAATTTTTGTCTAAAAAAGCTCTTCCTCTCTTATGTTTTTTCCTCCTTAACATCCTAAAATATTTTTGTTAGCTATATAATACTAGGTTGACAATCTTTTAGCACTTAAAAAATGCTATTAAACTGCATTCTGGTTTGAATAGTTTCTTATAAGTCTGCTGTCTAAATTCTTAACTTTATTCCTTTGTAGGCAATGTATTTTTTTTCCCCTCTGACAGCTTTTAAAATTTTTTCATTATCACTAATTTTCAGCAATTTTCTTATGCTGCACCTTGGGATGTATGTATCTTGTCTGGGGTCTGTTTAATTTTGTGGACCTATGGGTTTAGAGCTTACTTCAAATTGGGGGGAATTTCAGCCATTATTTATTTAAATTTTTTTTCCTCTCTCGCCCTCCCCCAAAATTCTGAGACTCCACTTAAACTTATGTTAGATCATGGTATTTATCTTATAGGGCACCAAGCTGCTTTCATCTTTTTCAGTCTTTTTTCTATCCTGTGGATGAATTCTCACCATTTTCAAGTTCACAGACCTTTTCTCCCAAAGGATCTAATCTGCAGTTAATCCCACCTAGTTACTGCATTTTTAAATCTCTAGATATTCCAATTCTCATTATGTTTATTTACATGGGCCATATTTACAAAAGCTGCTTCACTGTATTTGTCTGCTAATTGTACCATCTCTGCCATTTTAGGGTCTATTTTTATTGTCTCCTTGTTCTGAGATTTTTCTCTTGCTTCTTTGTTTATCAAGAGAGGCTTAACTAGATACAATTTACTTAAATTTTATGTTGCTGAGTGCTAAATTTTTTGATATTAATTTATAGAGTGTTAAACTGCCAGACAGTAAAGCTACCTGCAGATTAACAAGATTCTTTTGAGGCTTGGTTTTAAGCTCTTTTAGAACTTGTGTAGAGGAACCTTTATTCTAGGGCTCATTCTTAGGAAGAACTGGTAAGTTTTCATTCTTTACAAGTTATCCTTGCCAACTTCTAGGGGTTTCAAATTGAATGCACAGTGTGGTGTTCGTCAAATCCTCAAGAACACCCCTATGCGGATTTCAGGAATTCTTTCTGTGCCGAACACCTTCCTCTCCAGGAGAATGAGATTTTAAATGTATCAGACTTTCTTATCTTGCCTCCTTTTTACTTCCTTCCCTGCTCCATAGTGAAAGACACTTCACTTCTAGATTCAGGTTACTGAATTTTAAAGTTTGAAAGGAAAACCAATCTCCCTTTAAAAACCTGCTTGGCCTACCTTATTAAAACAGGAGGCAGCAACTTAAAGGGTGTTTATTTATATAAACACACACACACACACACACTGTTTAGAATACAGAAAAAGCACAGATTTTGCTTCTCAGTAAACTTACGCTTAAAAAGTAGCAAACCAATAAATATTAAAAAGTAGGATTCTCTACTCTAAACCATAATTCTGCATAAAAAAGTATTTATTTCTCTACCTTTTTTCTTAAAAATATTTGCCCTTTACTATTTGTTTTGGAAGATGCCCTGACTGAAGCCCTCACTATACCATTAAATAGTTTACATGTTTACTGAGGAAAAAAATGAGATTTGGGGGGAAGACTGAAGACAGACATGTGGGTAGCAGAAAGCAAATGTTTCCTCCAAGGCTAGGCTGTCATAAACCCAGTTTATATCTTTTTTAAGTCAAATTGAGTAATAGTGCAAATTTCATTTTTTAATTTTCTTCTCATTATGTTATAAAAATAACTAAGAGTCACCGAATAGTCTTTAAAAACATGATCCTGGGTGCCTGGGTGGCTCAGTGGGCTAAGCCTCTGCCTTCCGCTCAGGTCATGATCTCAGGGTCCTGGGATCGAGCCCCACATCGGGCTCTCTGCTTGGCAGGGAGCCTGCTTCCTCCTCTCTTTCTGCCTGCCTCTCTGCCTACTTGTGATCTCTCTCTGTCAAATAAATAGATAAAATCTTAAAAAATAAAAAAATAAAAAAATAAAAAATAAAAACATGATCCTTATCCAGGGATGGAACTAAGGAGAGATGAGTGAGGCACCTACCTCTCCTTAGTCCCAGACCTGTTCTTAACAAACATAATAGGAAGGTACTGAAATTCCTTGCTACACAGAGTGCGGTCCATAAATCAGTATCAGCATTATCTGGGAACTTGTTAGAAATGTATAATCTTGCCCTCCCCAGACTTAATCAAAATTTCATTTTAATAAGGTCTCCATGTGATTCATATATACCTTAAAGTTTCAAAAGCAGTGCCCTAGTTTATCTATTTCTTCTATTATTGAAGTTCTGTATTATTTTCAATTATTTTGCCATAATAACTATTTTTCTATGATAACATTATAATAGAACCCCACTGCACATATATTTGTGTTCTTGAGTAATTATCTTATTAAAAGGAATACGTTAAAATGGGAATCCTAGGTCATTATGTTTTCTTTCAAATTTGAAACTTCTAAGCTGCTTGGTCTGAGAAACCACTTAACTGGGCTTCCTGGAATTATGAGTTAAGAGAATTCACAGATCAAGATAAAAAGTGGCTATATACATGTACTTGAATCCCAGCTCTGACAAAACTAGCCGTGTAACTATGGGCAATGATGTAACCTGTCCAAGACAGTCTCCTCATATGTTAAAAGGGGGTTATAATAGTATATATGCCTCACAGGATTGTTATAAGGATTAAGTTAAGTAAAAACAGATAAAGCATTTAGAAAACATGTGTGTTTATAATTAAGAGGAAAAATTAATAAAGAGGCTCTAAGTGAACCTGATGTATTTTTAAGGTCTGAATTTTCAAACATCATCTATATGTAGTTTAAAAGCCTCTTTCTTCTTATCCTTGATTCTTGGATCTGTCCTAAGTAGATGAGTTTGACAGAAAAAAGTGCATTACATTTAAGAACTGCTTCTCCCTTTTCTTTCTTTAGTACTTCATTATTAGTTTTAAAAGAAATGTGGATATGTTAGTCTTCTGCTAAGGCCAGATACAAAAACTGCCAGGTGCAAGAGGTCAAGAACCACGACACATATGTAATGCTCATGTTGCCTTTACAGTTGAGGAGGTACTGCTATCTATTCTCTCCTCCTAAGAGAATCCCTGGCTCAAGTCAAGACAGAAATATCAATACAGGAGATAATCCAAACTGTATGTTTTGAATCAGAGGAGTAGTTTTGTTTGGGCAAAGTCAACATAGTAACCATGAAGAAGGAGCAGTCAAATCTAAAAGACAGAGATAGGTATAATGGGAAAAGAGGCAGCAAAGTCAGAAACCCAGAAAAGATCGAGAAATAAGAGGAGATTCAAGGTGAAAGCATGGTAAGGAGTTCAGGCCTTCCTTAGAACAGTATATGCATATACTGCTGATTTCATATTGATTTCATATTGATCACACTGCTGATTTCATATTGATCTGCCAAGCACCATGCTGGTCGGGGCAGGCCCTGGTGCTACATGAAGCTGCCAGGCTGGAGGCAACTTCTAGATGTGCCATTCTATTATTTGGGTCCTAGCTACCAGAAGCATTCAAATATAAAGTACTTTAGTATCCAGAGACCCTGAAAATTATTCTTTCTTATATCATTGATTCCAAATTCCACAGTTCAGGGATTATAAGCAACTGGAATTTGCATGAATAGCATTATCCAGGTCTAACTAAAAGCGCTTATAACAAAGTTCTCTACTACAAAATCCTACTTCTGCCTTTCTAAGAGAAGATAAGGGAATGGCTACATCACCCTCAAGGAAACATTCAAACTATGATCACTAATTCTCAAAGAGCTTCTGATGTAAGGGAAACTATGAAGTGAATTTTCCATTTCTAGTAAACTCTGATCAAAAGGCTATTTCCACCAAAAAAAAAAAAAAAAAAAAAGCCATTACCACATATTATTCTCTCTACTTCTGCAATTCAGTGAAGTTTTTGTTTGACAACTAAAACCTATCAGGGAATTTGTGTATGTAAGTATTGCTTATTTTAGATCAAAAATTAATCAAAATAAAACCTAAATAAAAAATGGAAGAAAGAAAAATTTCTCAAAGTAATTTCCTTTAGATGGGGACTTGAGCAATCTGACTGGAATCAACCCTGAAAGCAGCTCTTCTTTCTCTTCAAATATTGGAAACTTTTACCCTTTATTGGTGAAAGTTTCCAATACAAATACAGGAGAATAAATCTGAGGAAGACTTGGAAAGAGTGCCCTGAAAAAAAAAAAAAAGATTCTAAAAACTTATATAATCTGAGTTAGAAAGATCTAAAAATCAATTCTCTGACCCTTCACTCCAGCACATTTTTCCTCCACAACTTGTGGAGCTCCAACCTGATCAGCCTCAAAGATACATACGCTTGGGGTGCCTGGGTGGCTCAGTGGGTTAAAGCCTCTGCTTTCGGCTCAGATCATGATCCCAGGGTCCTGGGATCGAGCTCCACGTCGGGCTCTCTGCTCCGCAGAGAGCCTGCTTCCTCCTCTCTCCTTGCCTGCCTCTCTTGCCTACTTGTAATCTCTGTCAAATAAATAAATAAATAAATAAATCTTAAAAAAAAAAAAAAAAGGATACATATGCTGCCAGTGCTGGAGAACTCACTGTTCAGTGAAGGAGTTCAGTTTATTTGCAAGTAGATATAACTGTTGCCAGCTTATTCATTATAGTGCTCATTATACTAAGCAGAAATTCTGTGACTTCTCCCATTGATTCTAGCTATGTCTTTCTGCTGCTCTGAATCTCCAAGTCCTCTTCCACTTGAAAGCAATGCAAATTACAGAAACTTGGAATAATAAAGTTGCAAAATTTCTAGTGTAACCTCACTTACTAAATACGCTAGAGAGCCTTGGGTATGTACGTTTGTTCTCTCTAAATCCGCTATCAGACTGGAGTCTGAGCTGATTGGAATGAGGGTGCAGGGTAGGGAGTAAGAGGGATTTAGTTGATTCCAGTCGCCTTGGAGAATTTAAGGAATTGCAAAAGGGCAACTGTGGCTAGAGCAGAGTGAGCAAGACAGAGAATGGTAGGAGATAAAGTCAGCAGGCAGAATTACGCAGGGCCTGGCAGAACATGGTTAAGACTTGGGGTTTTATCCTGAGTGTGATGGGTAGTCACTCAAGGGTTCTGAACAGGAAAATGACAGGAACTGTTAAACATTTTTAAAAAACCACTTTTGCTCCTGTATGGAGAACTGACTGGAGAGGTGCAAGGAGGAGATAAGGAAGGTCAATTACAAGTCTGTTGCTATCATCCAGGTAACTTGAAATGATGATAGGTTGTATTATATTAGGAAGTAGTGGGTAGTGGCAATACAGGGGTATTTAAGGATATATGTTGAAAGGAGGATATACAAGCCTTATTGATGGGCTGGAAATGGGTTCAGAAGGAAAGAGAAAACTCAAGATGGCCTCTAACTTTTGGCCTGAGCAACTGCGTGGACCATTTACTGAGTTGAAGAAGGAGGAGGACAGGAACACATTTGGGGAGGAGAGTCCAAGAGTGCTATTTCAGCCATGATAAGTTTGAAATGTTTATTAGACTTTCAAATAAATGTTGAATAGGCAGCCATAGATATGAGCCTGGAGCTCATAGGAGAGATGCAGATTAAGAATAAATCTGGGAGAACAGGAGGCATTTAAAGCAAGGGGTCACATGAGACCACATAGGGAATAAATGTAGAAGGCAGCCAAGGACTAAGCCCTGAAGAACGTCAGCTTTTGGAGACCATGAAGAAGATAATATACCAAAGGAGACTTTGTAATTTTAGGTGTATTTTATGCAGAAAGATATAGCTAGAACCAATGGGGAGAAGTTACAGAGAGATTTCAGCATGGTGTAATGAGCACTTTGATGAATAAGTTGGTAACTCTTATCCTCTCAGTAAAACAGAATTACAGTTAACCCTTGAAAAACACAGATTTGAGCTGCATGGATTTTGGGATTCTTGGGTGGTTCAGTCGGTTAAGTGTCTGCCTTGTGTTCAGGTCATGATCCCAGGGTCCTAGGATGGAATCCCACATCAGCCTCCTTTTCTGAGGGGAGGCTGCCTCTCCCTCTGCCATCACTTCTGCTTGTGCTCTGTCAAATGCATAAATAAAATCTTAAAAAAAAAAAAAAAAAAGAACTGCATGGATTTTTTGGATACAGTACTATACTCTAAATGTATTTTTCTTATAATTGTCTTAATAACATTTTCTTTTCTCCAACTTATTTTATTATAAGAATATAGTACATAATAATATACAAAATATGTGTTAATCAACTGTTTACATTATTAGCAAATCTTCCTGTCAATAATAGGCTATTTGTAGTTAAGTTTTAGGGGAGTCAAAAGTTATATGTGGATTTGACTGTGGGATGAACCAGGACCCCTGAAGCCCACATCGTTCAAATGTTAACTGTATTTTATATGCACAAAGTTCAAAGTCACCCATCATAATCTTTCAAAGTCACGTGCCTACTCTATTTCTGACTCCTGCCCTATTGACTGAGTCTGGATAGCTGCATTTCACGTGTCAGCTGCTCAATTACCACATCTCTGGCCTCTGGCGTGTGCCCTGGCTTCTGGATCCACATTTTCACCCCAACTAACAACTCCTAGCTGCCCAACACGGACCAGGAGGCACGCTGAGATCATGTTCTCCAGAGCTGCCAAAAGTTCTTGGCTTATGATCAATGAAGCACACAATGAGTGAGTGTTCAGCAGTTAATCAGGTGACAGAGAACAAATGACATGTTAGGGAATCACAGAATGAGCCGAATCAAGGCTGGAACAGGGAACAAGAGATTGTACTCCAGGCTAGTCACCCCAGGGCAATCTGCTCTAGGTCACCCAGTGTGATCAGACACTCTTTTCCCCAGAAGAATTAAAGTTCTCTCAAGTTTACCAAGTATCCATGGATTAAGGATTTCCTGGACACTGGTAACATTATGAACCAAACAGCAGGTACTGCACACCATGGGGACCTGCTCTTTCTCCACCAAAGCCTCAGGGTTAGCCTGGAGACATGTGTTACTTCCCCCACCACACCTATAAAGGGGATTCCAAACTATTTTTGTATTTGTGAAGATTAAATGAGATCACTGTAAGTACCTGGTACATAGAAAGTGCTCAATACCTATTAGGTATTCTCGTTTATACATTAGATGACCACAAAATGACAGTCAGCTGAATGATAAAGTATGTCTCTAAAAACAACACGTTTAGGCTTTCTAGTACAAAAGATTAATAAAAGAGATTTTTTGTTTGTTTATATATGAACTATTACATGATCAAAGGAATTTAAACTTGGCCTGAAAAAGCGGTCTTCCATTTTTCTGAACTTCCCTACCAAGATCTGGTGAAATTATGTTACACAACTAAGAAGTAAAGAGGTCAATTCTACTAACATGAGATTGATGAATAAATACCATCAAGCAAAACAGAAATCTCAGAGCCTAACAATTATTCTACAATAGTCACTCAGGCCTGTTGTTATTTTAAATGTCTATACCCTTTAAGTATAATATATTTCTATTTCCCTTTATGAAATTTAAGTTTAACTAAAATCATTAAAGTTGGCAACAGAAGCAGGAAACCATTTATAAGACCAGCATGGCTATTTTACTTTTATTAATGAAAACTTATATAATAGTTTCAGCAAACTACAAAGCTCCATTCTTGTAGTCTTTTAATATTTATAGAAATTTAAAAGAGTTATACAGTTAGAGTTCATTTTTGAAACTGAGAATTTCTATTATCTGACAGCAATCAATTATTTTAGCTCAATTACAGAAATGGCTATTTAAGAGTTATGTTCATCTTTATTCATACTCCTTAACAACAGGTCAACTGTGTCTTGTACTTGACCTAGAAGCTCACAGAGGTGTAACTGAACATACACTGAGAGGGTCTCAACTCCAAAATGGAGGCCCATCACTGGCCTTTGGCCTCCAATAGTACATCAAAGTAAAAAGAAAAAAAGAAAAAAGCAGGGCATAGGGAAAGTGCTTATGTTAATAAAAGTGCTGTACTAAACCACCAAAAAGCATAGAAGCACCTTGAAAGAATCAAAGAGCAAGTCTGTACTCAGGTGTAAGGAGATGGCCACAAATACCATGCCAATATCCAAAAACTGAAATCCCATGCCTCCTACGAACTGAAAAATGAAACCTATAGTCACATATTTCCTTGCCTCTTTATTAATAGAATCTGGATTTTTTTTAAAGGTAACAATTCTGATTTTTCAAACAATTACAGAGAAAAGCTACTTCTAAACTATAATTTTCAAATAAATCAACCTTGATTTATTTCTGCTTTAAGTGAATTTTTATTTGGGAATAATTTTAGATTTACAGAGAAGTTGCAAGGATACCATGGAGCTCCTATATACCTCTCACTCAATTTTAACATCTTACATAATCATGGTTTTGGCAAGACTAAGGAATTAATCTTGTTATACTGCTATTAATTAAGCTGCACATTTTATCTGTATTTCACCTGCTTTTCCACTAATGGCTTTTTGCAGTTGCAAGATATAATCCAGATACCACATAGCATTTACTGATTTTATTTATTTATTTGTTTATAGTGCTTTAAGTTCTGGAATGTGCCAAACTTGTGTATCTTATTAAATGTCTTCCTTATAAATATGACACAGAAAATAACCTTCCCCTCCCTAGAAATATGACTTATCAGATCCTAGAGAAATGTTCCATTAAGATTCATATAAATATGATATTTCTACTAATGTTTTACTGAAGAGAAAAAGAGGTAAGTCACTTTGTCAGGAACTTTGTCAGGAACCTATGAGATCAAATTATTTACTGTTTCAGAGATATCTCTGCAAAAAATACTTGTCACTTACCTGTCTCCCAAGATTCCGGTAAAGAGCCATAGACATACAATAAATCCTTTTAATTAATTCTGTAATAGAATGTAAAGTATTATTATACTCATATTCAAATAACCTATTTTTAATAAACATAAAGAAATTGCCTTCCTTTCATTCCCAAATTTCATTTTTAATTACTGTATTCTTTTTTAAGATAACAAAGGAACTAATTTAAGGGAGAATAATTTGGGAAATCTGTTACATGTCTTTAGTTTAAAAGTGAAGGCATGCAAAATTTAATAAAAGTTTTGAGATGGACAGAAAATGTTCTACAAGAAAAAAAGAAATGCCAAATGAATGAAACTGACTAGGAAGAATTCTTCACATTCTTTTCCACGTACATAATTGTGGTAGAAATTACTGAATAGTCACAAACAAGTGAATCATATTGAGGGCATAGCCTTTTGATGGAACAATAGTAATCCAGAGTTTGGAGTTAGGAGGCCTTTAAAAAAATACATGTCCAGTTAAGTGTCCACATGTGTCAGTTTACCTGAGACAGTCCCAGCTTATGCCTGTTGTCACAGTGTCCCACTAAATTTATTATTTCTCTTATATTTTTCTTATTCTGGTGTCCTTTTTTTGTTGTTGTTTATGGTAGCAGTATTAATAAGCCTGAATTTTCACTTTTAGGTTCTGCCATTATCTTGTCAAGCAGTATGAGATGCAGTGCAGGGAACCAGCTGCCAATCTAACCTGGTTAAATCCGAAAGACCTTGAGCAGTAACCCATCTCTGGATGGGCTGTAACTGATACCTCATTCTCAAAGACAATACTCAAAGCCACTGGCAGGAAAAAAAAAAAAAAAAAAAGCACACTCAGACAGGAATAGCTAGAGATAATTAACTCCTTCAGTCTTGGGTGGAGGTGGAAGAAATATTTCATGCCTCTGCCCCTGCTTATGACTAGCTCAAAGACCAATTTAAGAAAAACAGATGGAGAGGTTTTATGTATTACTCTATAAAGCATGACTTTTCATTTAGATCAAATGACTATTCTTTAAATTTATCTCTCAATTCTAATTAAAATTTATCTTGTTTATACAATCAAAGTTAAGGGACAGCTGTTACTTTCCTGGTTCTGTTAACAGAAGAAATTCACACTTAAATGATGTCAGCTTTCTACTGGTGTAAGGAGATACATCAAATAGAAAACTCAATTAATTCCCTTTGCTTAACTGATTTAGAAAGTAATTCAATAAAACAATACACATATAATATACTGATGGCCTAATAACATAAATTTTATATATTTGCAATAACAACATAGACAAAGCAGATGAGAGGAAAGCTGTATTGGGGTAAGGAAATAACACCAAATGGAAACTCAAATCCAAAGAAATGTAAGAAGAGAATGCAAAACAGAAAGGCTAATATAATCAACTCTATAAATATGTATTTGTTCTCCTTTCTTCTCTCAGCTTCTTTGAAAGATATAAGATTAGGGGCACTTGGGTGGCTCAGTAAGTTAAGTGTCTGACTTCTGCTCAGATCATGATCTCAGGATCCTGGGATTGAGCCCAGTTTGGCAGGCTCCATTCTCAGCTGGGAGTCGGCCTGTCCCTTTTCCTCCCCCTGTGCACCCCTCCTCACTTGTGTGCTCTCTCTCTCTCAAATAAGAAAATAAATAAAAAATAAAAGACATGAAATTACATAAAATAAAAATTGTAACAATATATGGTTGGGTTTAAGGAAATGGTCCAATATCATTTTTCTGCAAGTGGCTGTCCAATTTTCCCAACACCATTTATTGAAGAGGCTGTCTTTTTTCCATTGGACATTCTTTCCTGCTTTATCGAAGATTAGTTGACCATAGAGTTGAGGGTCTATTTCTGGGCTCTCTATTCTGTTCCATTGATCTATGTGTCTGTTTTTGTGTCAGTACCATACTGTCTTGATGATGAC
>PISX010019750.1:0-37397 GCA_004024625.1 Mellivora capensis
GAGTGAAGGAGCTGAAGGAATGACAGCACACCCCCCCACACGCATGCCCAGGCAGCCACAGTAATAATCATAAGAGGACATCATAAACAACTTGGAAATCCTATATTAAGTATTTCCATGTATCTCAAAAACTGTTAGTAAAGATGCCTTTAAAAATAGAAGCATCCCTAGATAACAAAGCAGCTCTAAGTGCTATTTTAAAGTCAAATGCTCAATTGCCCTTGAAAAGGTCATGATGAAGACTTTGCACAGTTACAGTCATCTCTAACCAGAAATTATTTGTACGGACTTGGCATATAATCAGTGTTTGATACGTGACTGACAAATGTTCTTGTAGAACATGTGAGTCATGTTTTCTTTAAAGAGCATTATGTCCAATTTTAAGAAGAATTACATATATACACATATATGTATACACACACGTATATATGCCATAAACAACAGTAGTAATAAATTTAGGAGCACTGAATACAGTAAAAGATATTGCTAAATACTAAATATAGGGCGCCTGAGTGGCTCAGTGAGTTAAGCCTCTGCCTTGGGCTCAGGTCATGATCTCAGGGTCTTGGGATCAAGTTCCCCATCGGGCTCTCTGCTCGGCAGGGAGCCTGCTTCCCTCTCTCTCTCTGCCTGCCTCTCTGCCTGCTTGTGATCTCTCTCTCTCTGTCAAATAAATAAATAAATCTTTAAAAAAATACTAAATATAATCATTTAATCTACATTACATGTTAATATGTTTCACACCAGCCAAGTCATACCTCACTTAATGGAATAGAGATCTTTTGTGTAAGTAAATTTATGCTTATTTTATCATCATTAGCTTACCTTACAAAATTGAAGGTATAATTCAACATGTGATTACATTCAAGCAATAAAAATCATGGTGAAGGAGTAGGCAGATTTTTAAAAGTCATGCATTTAATGGAAAATCTGTTTAAAAAGCAACATCAACATTTATAATTCAATATCTAATATTGAGCCTTAAAATATTATACCAGGAATTAAATTCCCTGGGGCCTCGCTAAATCTACAGAAGCCAGAAAAGTGTCCTACTTTAAACTAAATCCATGATTTTATTTCCACCTCAAGGCAAAAAAGCTCATTTTTAAAACCACAAGCTTATCAAAGGACATTTATAGCATGTACCATGGATGGTACAAGAAGCTTCTTTAGCCTTAAAAATGCTATTACCTTAGAAGCTATTCCAGACTGACTCTAAGTGCTCCTCTGAAATGTGTAGGTAGAGTATGAAGGCAGAAAGCCTATTCTGAATGACTTGTCAGCAATATAATAAGGGACAGGATAAGTTTCTAGAACTCACAACTACCACTCACAGCCGACCAAAGTTAATATGCAACTGCTTCCCCACCTTCTAAGCTAACACAGGAAATACTACACAGGAAATACTACCGAATGTTTTGAAGTACTGATAAGCCCACCCAGGGGCTGCTGATACCTAACTACTTTTCACAGTTGGGTTCCGCACAGAAGAAAGAACTATTACCAGTTAACTCCTTTGCTGTAGAATCCCTACATGAGACTTACTCAAGTGTGGCTGGAGTTGAGGGGGCTCAAATAATTAGTTAGGGTTTTGTTTTGTTCTAACTTATGTGCTTAGTATTTTTGTGAGAAAATAGTTTTTAAGTTTCCAATTACATGACACCATTTTCTCTAGGGGGCAAAACAAATTCACAGATATGGGCCAAAATGATTCCAGAAAGAAAGTTTAAGAATAAAATCCAAGACAACGAGGGAAATGGAAAGATTATGAGTAAGGGAGAGGTTTGAGGTCAAATTTGCTTTGATCACTATCATTATTATTATTATTATTATTACTATTATTACCATTATTATTATTATTATTTTGTTTTTCTGGAGGGAATCTTTATAGTTCTCCAATAGTTAGCCAACAAAGGCATTTTCTTTGGTCTTACATAACAAATGGAATCTCCTTTTGTGTTATGGATATCTTAGATTTGACTTCTTAATGTCCTCACTATTTGACAAACCCATTACATATGATCTTTATATTTATTTAATCAAGAGTTGCAGGACACTGGCAAGGACATTACTTAAATATCCTAGGTGCCAATGTGGAGAGCTTCCAAAACTCTTCAGGGACTTTTCCAGGGCGGATGGTGAATGCTATGTCTCAAGATGCCCTAGCCCAGAAGGGTGTAAGATCCTCAGATATGATCTCCAAATTTACATATCCCCACATTTCTGGACTACACTTATGGCTCCTTCTAATCTTTCTTGATAATGCCTCAGTCATATGTCTTTGAACCTGGATGTTATGGTGATAGGGAGGGTCTACAGGGAAAAAAAGTTGCAGGGTCGATTTTACCCTATAAAAACCTTCATTTGGGACTTAAACTTCTACAAATTTATCTGAATTCATTTCTTTGAGCCAAAAGAAATGCATCACTTCCCCCAGTGCTGTGAGTAGGTACCATGAGCCCAATAAAGTGTTCCAAGGTTTTGCCGGTTGGGTGAGTTCCTGGCAATTCAGCTCCTAAAGGGACAACCCAAGAGGAGTAACATAGTTCACTTTGTGTACTAAATGAATGGATTGTAATGGAAAATATCAGATCATCACTATGTCCACTATGTTCTGGAAATATAGACACTGAATGCAAAAAGGATACGCTCTTGGCATTTCTATTAAAAGTCGCAAAATTGTTCAAGCACTTGTTTTCAGAACTATTTCTAAGAATTCATCCTCAGGAAATAAACTTGGAGGTTACAAAATATTTTCTTGCTTGTTGGGTTTTGTTTTGTTTGCTATGATAAACAACATATGGTCATCATTAGCACTTACTGTAATTACAGAAAAAGTTCAAAAAAATTAAAAATTTGGTTAAATACATCTATGGTGGGGCACCTGGGTGGCTCGGTGGCTTAAGCCTCTGCCTTCAGCTCGGGTCATGATCTCAGGGTCCTGGGATCGAGCCCCGCATCGGGCTCTCTGCTCAGCGGGGAGCCTGCTTTCCCCGCCCTCTCTGCCTACTTGTGATCTCTGTCTGTCAAATAAATAAATAAAATCTTTTAAAAAATAAAAAAATAAATACATCTATGGTTAAAGCACAATGCATGGGGAGCTTAGGTGGCACAGTTGGTTAAGACCTGACTCTTTGTTTTGACTCAGGTCCTGCTCTCAAGGTCATGAGGTCAAGTCCTGCCTTGGGTTCTGAGCCCAGCATAGAGTCTACTTAAAACTCTCTTTGCCCCCCCCCCCGCACCCACATGCACTCTCTCCTTTAAATAAAGAAATAAATCTTCTTTAAAAATAAAAAAATAAAATACCACATAGCTACCTAAAGTGATGCCTCGGTAGAATATTTAATGAAAAGGAAAATATCACACAATATGTTAAATTAAACACTGCCATAAAACACATGCAGAGGAAGAGGGCAACAACAAATTGAAAGGTATACTATGCTCATAGACTAGAAGAATTAATATTGTTCAAATGTCCACACTATTGAAAGCAATCTATACGTTCAATGTAATCCCTATCAAAATACCAGCAGTATTTTTTCACAGAACTAGAACAAATAATCTTAAAATTGGTATGCACCCACAAAACAGCCAAAGCAATTTTGAGAAAGAAGAACGAAGCAGGAGGTATCACAGTTCCAGATTTTATGATATACTACAAGCCATAGTAATCGAAAACAATATGATACTGACACAAAAATAGACATATAAATCAACTAAATTGAATAGAGATACCAGAGATAAACCCATACCTATATGGTCAATCAATCTACAACAGAGCAGGTAAGAATTATACGATGAGAAAAAGATAGTCTTTTCAGTAAATGATGTTTGGAAAACTAGACAGCTACATGCAAAAGAATGAAACTAGACCACTTTATTACATCATACACAATAAATTCAAAATGGAATTTTGGGAGATTTGAAACCATAAAACTTAAAGAAAACATAATCTCTGGGATACTGCCCTTAGCCACATATTTATATCTCTTCAGGCAAAGAAAATGAAAGCAAAAATAAACTATTGGGACGATACCAAAATAAAAGCACAGTGAAGGAAACCTACATGAAAACAAAAAGGCAACCTAGTGAATGGGAAAATATATCTGAAAATGATATATCTGATAAGGGGTTAATGTAAAAAAATGTAAACAACTTATACAACTCAACATTAAAAAACAAAAATAACAATTAAAATATGGCCACAGGAACTAAATAGACATTTTTTCTTAAAAAAAAAAAAAAGACATCCAGAGGGCCAAGAGATACATGAAATGATGCTCAGTGTCACTCATCATCTCAGGGAACTACAAATCAAAACCACAATGACATATCACCTTACACCAGTCAGAATGGTTAGTATCAGAAACAAAAATATCAAGTGTTGGTGAGGATGTGAAAAAAAGGAAACCCCCTTATGCACTATTAGTGGGGATGTAAATTAGTGAAACCATTGGCAAACACGGTACGGAGACTCCTCAAAAAATTAAAAACAGAGCTACCATATGAGCCAGTAATTCCAATACTGGATATTTACCCAAAGAAAACAAAAATAGTAATTCAAAGATACATGCACCCCTATGTTTACTGTAGTATTATTTATAATAGCCAGGATGTGGAACAACCCCAGTGTCCATCAATAGATGAATAAAGAAGATGTGGTATATATAGACAGATAATGGAATATTACTCAGCCATAAAAAAGAAAGATATCTTGACATTTGTGACAACATGGATGGAGCTAGAGAGTATTTTGCTAAGTTATATATCAGACAGAGAAAGACAAATACCATATGATTTTTCTTCTACGTGGAATCCAAAAAATAAAACAAATAGATTCTTTAATACAGAGAAATTGCCAGAGGGGAGATTGGAGGATATGGGTAAAATAGATAAAAGAGATTAAGAATAAACTTCCAGTTATGAAATAAATAAGTCACAAGATTAGAAGTACAACGTAAGGAATATAGTCAATAATATAGTAATAACATTGTATCATGACTATACTTATCATGGTGAGCACTGAATAATGTATACAATTGTTGAATCAACATATTGTACACCTGAAACTAATATAACACTGTACATTAATTATACTTCAACTTAAAAAATTAAAAGAAAGGGGCGCCTGGGTGGCTCAGTGGGTTAAGCCACTGCCTTCAGCTCAGGTCATGATCTCAGGGTTATGGGATCGAGCCCCGCATCGGGCTCTCTGCTCAGGAGGGAGCCTGTTTCCTCCTCTCTCTCTGCCTACTTGTGATCTCTGTCAAATAAATAAATAAAATCTTTTTTTAAAAATTTATTTGTCAGAGAGAGAGAGAGAGTGAGAGCATGAGCACAGGCAGACAGAGTGGCAGGCAGAGGCAGAGGGAGAAGCAGGCTCCCTGCCGAGCAAGGAGCCCGATGTGGGACTCGATCCCAGGATGCTGGGATCATGACCTGAGCCGAAGGCAGCTGCTTAACCAACTGAGCCACCCAGGCGTCCCAATAAATAAAATCTTAAAAAAAAAAAATCAAAAGAAAAAAAACCATGCAGAACCTGAGGCTGTATATTACATGAGATACAGCATGTTATCAGATTAGTGGTATGCCAAGATTTTAATTATTGATATATGTACAGTAAGAGATAATTATCATTATATACCTAATAAAAGGCTAGAAAACATACTCTGAAACATACATCTGATTGGCATCTGGTTGTATCCAAATGATAGGAGTAGGGATGATTTTATTTTCTTCTTTTTGATTTGTGCATTCTAGATTTCCTCCAAGAAATGTGTAAGAAAAAAAAACTAATAAAAATTACTACTCCCCAGAACTGTATTTTTTTAAAAGAATTTTTAAATTCTAGTGAATTAGCATAGAGTGTAATATTAGTTTCAGGTGTACAGTACAGTGATTCAATGCTTCCATACATACCGTACATACCATACATACCATTCCATACATACCATACATACCGGGTGCTCATCACAAGTCTACTCCTCAATCCCCATCACCTATTTTCCCCAACCTCCCACCCACCTCCCTTCTAGAGACCATCAGTTTGTTCTTCAGAGTTAAGAGTCTGTTTCTTGGTTTGCCTCTCTCTCTCTTTTTTCCCCCCTTTGATCATATGTTTTGTTTCTTAAATCCCACATATGAATGAAATCATATGGGATTTGTCTTTCTCTGACTGACTTATTTCACTTAGCATAATACTCTCTAGCTCCATCTGTGTCATTGTAAATGGTAAGATTTCGTTCTTTTTTATTGCTGAGTAATAATTGTATATAGATACCACATCTTCCTCATCCATTCATCAGCCGATGGACACTTGGGCTGTTCTCATGATTTGGCTATTGTAGATAATGCTGCTATAAATATAGGCATGCATGTATCGTTTGAATTCGTATTTTTGTATTCTTTGGGTAAATACCTAGTAGTGCAATTGCTGGATCATAGGGTAGTTCTATTTGTAACTTTTTGAGGAACCTCCATACTGTTTTCCCGAGTGACTGAACCAGTTTGCATTCCTACCAGCAGTGCATGAAGGTTCATCTTTCTCCACATCCTTGCCAACACCTGTTGTTTCTTATGTTGCTGATTTGATCCATCCCAGAACTATATTCTTAAATAATACTCAATTTAAATTCCTTTTTTAAAGCACCTGGAACTAATTTTTATATATTAATATGGGTATATATTATTTTTATCAGAAATACAGTTTAAAAAAAAATATTAACTATTTATTTTGCAACATCAAGAGAAACAGATTTGATATTTTTAGTAAGAGGCAAAAAATAAAAAGTTTACTTGTAGAACTGTGTGAGAATATTTGACTTCCATGTGACCTCATGTTATTGTTTTCTTCCCCAAAAGTTCGTATATTCCAAATAATCAAAACTGGGTATTAATTATATTGAAAGGTGTTTTTTTTAGATTTTATTTATTTATATGAGAATGAGAAAGAAAAAGATAATGCATGACTTGGGGGAAGGGGCAGAGGGAGAAGTAGACTCCCCACTGAGTGGGGAGCCCAACCCTGGAATCATGACCTGAGCCAAAGGCACGCACTTATCTGACTGAGCCACCCAGGAGTCCCTATTGTAAGTTTTTTTGATGGCAGGAATTATTTCTTATTAGCTTTGTATTCTTAGAACCTCATCCTAAACAGATACTCTATATTGGTTAAAGGAATAGGCTAACAAACGTCTAAATTTGTTTGGTACAATCTGTATAATTCTCCCATATGTAGCCATTCATTCATATTAAGAAACACTTCTCTCTAGAAATAAACTTGGAACATGGACAAACCAAGAGGATAGCATTTAGAAAATGACTTCGATAGGCTGTTTGCCATTATCTCCTATAGAACCAAGATCATAGTTGCGTAACAGAATTTTAAATGGTTCGGGTTTGGGTGAATAACCAAGGGTAATGTTTATGGCTTTGGATTAGACTCTCTTCTCCTGAACCAAGCAAACTGACCTGAGAGGAGTTAGAGAGGGGGTCCTTGGATGATGTTAGTGTCATGCTGTAAACTACGGAATCAACCGAGCAACCTTGCCAGTACCTCTCAGCCTACTCGGTGCCAAGTCGATGAGATGTCTGCAACTCGTCTACAATGGAAGGACTTTGGGGATCACGTGTTCCTTGAATGAACCTTTTCTTTTAACCTGCCTGTGCCATTCACTGCCACATGGCTCTGGTTTCCAGCCTCCTTCCACGCATACAAGCTGCTCCTGCCTCTAAAAGTATATAGCTCAGTGGAATCCACCCAGGTACAATCCTGATAAGGTTCAAAAGGTTCTCTCAAAGCAGGAAATTATTAACTTCAGAATTTCACGGGCTAATTTGATGGACTAACCATCAAAAGGAAACTCTTGATGCTGAAAAGTGCTCATGTTGTTTTCTCATTGAAAACTTAGTGTTTAGTAAATAATCCCAACTACAAAGTAAAGAAGAAAAGTGTCACTTGAAAATAAACTCAGATGATTCAAAAGTTTAACTACTGCTTTTAGGAGTTAATCACGCAATGACATATTTCCTTTCCTAAATAAACACTGACTTTTTGACACGTGGGGCTGGATCTCTTACATTTATGGATACGGCTCAGGTCCTGGATAGAGTGGAGTTAGGTACACAGAATGAGTCATCATGCCACACCTCCGTGTACTCAACACTAGGACACTAAGAAAGGACTCACAATAATTTCACAGATTTCATCTTCACAAAGAGTGTTGTAAGAGGAAAAATGGTTCTTAGACATCAGAGTAGCTGGGGAATGATGGAAAATGTTCTCATATCAAATACAGATTTGGTCTGTTTACTCTGGGAATAATGTAGCACTAAGCATATCGTGTGACAGAATGAAGAATGGATTTGTCTGCTGCAGAGTCTAACTTACAACCAAAGCTTCCACAAGTCTTATCCTCTAAAGGTTATTAAAGCTCAATTTCCTTTCAGAGCTCATGGTCTCTCACTTTAGGGACTGAAATTCTTCAGAATTTCCTGTGATTTTTTTTTTCTAGTGTTAAGGGAAGGAAGGGTTATAGAACATATGAAGTTGAATTCTAAAATAAACAGAGGCCTTAAGATATGAAGCCAGCAGTGAAAAGAGATTAAGAATATATATTGGGCATAACTAATGAAGACTATAACTAGTTTCCTAAAAACAATTGTAATAACTAATTGTCTTTAAAGAGAAAGCTTATTAACTACACTTTAACAGTTAAAATACAGATTTGAGGGGCGCCTGGGTGGCTCAGTGGTTAAGCCTCTGCCTTCGGCTCAGGTCATGATCTCAGGGTCCTGGGATCGAGCCCCGCATCAGGCTCTCTGCTCAGCAGGGGGCCTGCTTCCCCTCCCCCCCCCCGCCTGCCTCTCTGCCTACTTGTGATCTCTGTCGAATAAATAAATAACATCTTTTTAAAAAAATACAGATTTGAGGCATTTTAGGGGAGAAAGACAAAGTTCTAACCCTCTTCACAAACTGGAGTATGTATCTTTTGGGGGTCTGTGTAACTATGAACTTAGCTTTTAATTCACTCGACAATGATCATCTAATTATATGCCCCAAAAAAAAGCACTCTATATGATGAAGATGTGGCAGGGAAGACAGACAAGGCCTTTGCTCCTATAGGGTTTATAGCCTTGTGAGGGAGAGAGCTCATGTACAATAAAGGAGTAAAGAACATGATCTTTTCAGGTAGTACTAGATGTTTATAAATAAAATAAACCAGGGAAATGTGAAAAAGGGGGGGGAGGGAGAGTGGCTGGGGGGGGGGTGCTAGGGGGATGAGAGGCATAATCTCTGTGAGGAGGCAGCAATGAGCTGAGACATGAGTGACCAGAAGGAAACAGCCTGGTGTATTTAAGGAATGGAAAGAAGGACAGAGAAGCTGTAGAGTGAGAGGAACAGAGCAATAGGCATTACGACCAGAGAGGCAGCAGGGGCAGACTCATACAGGACCTAAAATGTCCTGCTAAAGCATTAGGATTTGAGTCTAGAAAGAGTAGCCTTTGGAAGATTTTTAAGGATGCAGTGATACAGTCTGATTAATGATTTTTAAAAGGGTGACATGGGTGGGAATGGTCAAGTAAAAACTTCTGAAAATCATTTCCCTCCATAAAAGCAAAGAGAACACTCAAAATTTGTCCAAATCAACTTTTTTTTTTCAAACTCTGGACATTAATGAAAGACTTGCAACAATCTGGGGAGCATTTTTTTTTTAAATCCTGAATTCTAGTTATAAGAGCAACTTTGAGGTGTTTTTTAAACTCGCTTTGTACCCATCTCTCTCTACCAGTGTCTGGGGTAGCCTTGTAATCAACCAGTCCCACAATCTCAGTGAATATCAGAAGCCCAGCAGCCACTGGAGGGGCACATGAGGTTGAAGTACCTCCAGATCCCCATACCTAAAGAATGGTCATTATGTGACCTACTTGGAAGTTCTTTGGAAAACCTTACTCAGAGTACATGTTTTCGTATGATGTGACTCAAAGATCACTGAATACAAATAGCTTTTCCTCTGAGGGTATTTGTTGAGGAAAAAAAATTCAGGGTCTATTGTTCAATATTGCAGCTGCCTGAGGTGGAAATAACAGTTGGGGCCAAAAAACAGGTTGACAAAAACACTTAAGAAAGAAAAGCTGGGAATGAGATGTCTGTGTCAGGGGCAGGGGGTGGGGTGCTGGTTGAAAATCTCTAACAAATTCCTGGGACTCTAGAATACTGTGCATGCTCAGAAAAGACCTGGGAAGATCCTAGGCTCCCACTTCCTAACCCCGAAGTTCTGTTCAAGCAGGAATGGAGCCTAAGGCAGTTGTCAGCCGCCTGATTGAGTGTTGAAGGCATGCCCAATGTGCACTCAGAGGTTCTCAGCAAAGACTAAGAGACTTATTTTTCAGATGTTTTAGGTGTTTAAGGAAATATTTCTCCAATCATTAATTGATCACTAAAATAACTGAAAAGAAACTTCAGTGACTATACACAAGAACATAGACTTTGCAGAATCAGTTCAGAAAAGTCACTAAAACAACAACCACCACCACCACCACAACAACAACAAACATCAAAAACAACAAACCCTGGGGAGGAGGAGAATTTTCTTTTCAGGTTTGCAATATTATATTATTTTAAATGTCTGATATTCAATAAAAATGATAAAACATAAAGAGGAAAAGAAAGTGGGCTATACACAGGGAAAAAAGCAATCAATAGAAACTGTCCCTGAAAAGCCTAGATATTGGATTTATCAGACAAGGACTTTAAGCCAGCTGTTTTGAATATACCAAAGAAGAGAAACTAAAGTATGAGAATGATGTCTGTCTCACCAAACAGAGAATATCAATAAAGAGATAGAAATTAGGAAAAGAACCAAATAGAAATTCTGTAACTTAAAAGTACATTAAATAAAATTTTTTA
Source organism: Mellivora capensis (assembly GCA_004024625.1). Taxonomy (NCBI): domain Eukaryota; kingdom Metazoa; phylum Chordata; class Mammalia; order Carnivora; family Mustelidae; genus Mellivora; species Mellivora capensis. The sequence continues at coordinate 10,910 of PISX010019750.1, forward strand.
AAGTCTAGATGGTTCAGTAGGAGATTTGAGCAGGCATAAGAAAGAATTCATGACATCAACTTGAGAATACCAAGGTCAATTGAGTTCAATTGAAATTATCCAGTCTGATGAACAGAAAAAAAATAAAAGAATGAAGAAAAATGAACAGAGTCTCAATGACTCCTAGGACACCATCAAGTACATCAACACATGCATAATGGAAATCCGAGAAGGAAAGAGGGGCACAGAAAAAGTAATTGAAGAAATAATAGTCCAAAACTTCCCAAATTCGATGAAAGACATTAATACACACATCCAATAAGTTAAACAAACACTAAGTAAAATGAACATTTACACATTTCATAACAGAACCATTGAAATTAAAGCCAAAAGGGGACTTGAAAGTTCCAAAGAAGAAATGACTCATCATGTACAAGTGATCCTCAATAAAATTAAAAGATGATTTCACATCAGAAACCATGGAAGCAAAAAGGCAGTGGGATAACATATTCAAAGCACTAAAAGAAAAAGACAGTCAACAAAGAATCCTATATCCAGCAAAACTATCATTCAAAAGAAGGAAGTTAAGACACCCTCAGATAAACAAAAACAGAACTATCACTAGCAGAACTGTTATACCAGAAATTCATTAGAAATGGAGTCTTTCAGGTTTAAATGAAAAAAAACTGTAGAGAGTAACTTGAATCCACATGAAGAAATAGAGAGTATCAGTAAAAAGTCACTACATGGATGAACATAAAAGACAGGATAAATGTATTTTTTTGCAACCTCATTTTTTTCCTATTAGCTACTGTGTGGATGGGAATAAAATGTATAAAGATGAACTTACATGAAAATAATAACACAAAAGAGGAAGATAAGAATGGAGTTATGGAGGAGTGAAGTTTTCTATACTATTGAACTTCACTTGGTATTAATTTGAACAAAATTGTTATGTTATGATGTTAACTGTAACTACCAAAGCAACCACTAAAATAAATGACTAAAATATATATAGTAAAAGATGAGAAAAAGACTACAAATGCTACACTAGAAAACATTAATTTAACACAAAAGGAGGTGGTAATGGAAGAACAGAGAAACAGAAAAGACATAAAACATATAGAAAATAGTATACCTAAATTTTACCTTATTGATAATTACAGTAAATGAATTAAATTCTTCAATCAAAATACAGAGACTGGAAGAATGGATAAGAATTTTTAAAAAAATAACTCAACTATGTGCTATCTATAAGAGACATCCTTTAGATTTAAGTCAGTTGAATGAAAAAGTGTGGAGAAAGATACACTATGCAAATAGTAAACACAAAAAAAACCTGGTATGACTATTCTACTATCACACAAAATAGACATTAAGGACAGAGACAAAGAAGGAATATAATAAATATAAGAAGGTCAAGGTATTGAGAAGATATAATGATATAAACATGTATGTACCCAATAACAGAGACCCAAAATACATGAAGCAAAAACTGACATATCTAAAGAAAGAAATTCCAACAATTAATACTTGAAGACTTTGATACCCCACTTTAAATAATGAATAAAAGAAAAGATTAACTAGGAAATAGAAGGCTTGGACAACACTATAAACCAACTAGACATAACAGATAGTTATACCCAATAATAGTTACTACCTGGATGCAAACTGGACATCTATACTTTGGTTATTCTACCTCAGACAACCAAAATAAAGCCCTCCATCCACGTCCCAGCATGCAGCTCTCTTTCTACCATTATTCACAGACAAGAACAACTACAAGAAAATACCCAGGACAGGAACCAGTACGGGGTGGGAGACAAAGTCAAGCAAAATTTTTGAATTCTAAGAATAAAAAAGATCTCACACGAATTCCAGATAGGCTATTTCCTAGAAAGACTTAAAAATCTGATTTAAAAAGAAAGATTTTATTTATTTATTTGAGAGAGAGAGCATGAGCCTGGGTAGGGAGTGGGATGGGCAGAGGGAGAGGGACAAGCAGAGTCCCTGATGAGCAGGGAGCCCAGTTCGGGGCTCGATCCCAGGATCCTGGGATCATGACCCGAGCTGAAGGCAGAAGCTTAACACTGAGCCAGCCAAGCACCCCTAAAAATCTGATTGGTTTTGAACTTTAGCTTGACCAATCTTTCCCATGTGAAAGTAACAGGTGCAAATATTAAGAGGTTAATGAATAAGAATCAAAGGCAGATCCAGCCTTTGAGGATTCTAAAACAAATACAGTTGGGGGAAATTCTTTAAAAGTATATAGCTTTACCAAAAAAAAAAAAAAAATCATTACAAATGCAACTTTGAGGTGGATCAGGGACCCGGGCAGTACAAGGGAGAAAACCTGTGGCTTACCCTTCAGGAGCACATGGTAAACCCATCTCTGATCTGAATTGCATTCATTCTCTCTTGAAAAAATTATTTGAAGATATAGACTGCTTCATTATAGCAAATAAACAAACAGGAGGCTGAAAAGTTGGGACTAAAAGCATTAGCTGTGAGCACCAGAGGCAGTAGAAGATAGGAAAGAAAGAACACAATCACAAATACAGTTGCTAAACTCAAGGCAAAGGCAAGTTATAACAATTGAAAATTAACATGCATATATTTACAAAATATAAAATAGTAACAATAACCTGAGTTTCAAACTCCTGATTATATTAATGAAAACTGGGATTAGTGCACAGTAATAATGAAGAAGCAGAATCAATTTAAATTTCAGACCCTCCATGGGAGTTGTGGGTATAAGGGTAGGTCAAAAGCATCTTTATAATCTTTGAGTCAGAAAATGGAGATTGGAGAATATTTTTGAAAAATCGTAAAAGCAAACTCTAATAAGAGACCGGAATCATTAAAATCGAACACTGTTTGGGGTTAGAAGTAAAGCTAAGTGACATCACCAAGGCGGTGACATGGGCTATTTCTGAATTCAGACCCCCTTATAAGAACAACTAACAGCTATTTAAGAACAGGACAGCACTGCGAGAATCCTAAAGTATGAGGCTGAAGGATGCCTGTACCACAGAGACCAAGAAGACTGCATTAGATGGGTCAGATAGGTAGCCACACATTGACTGCATTGCCTCTTCCCCAGGGCAGTGAAGCACCATGTGGAGAGGTCTCCCCTGAGCCCAGGTGGGAAAAGTCAGCCAGGGCCACCTCCAACCCCAGCGCTGTGGGTTGCTTTTTGGGAGGCCCTACTATGATCTTGCACTACGAGGACTGCAGGGGAATCTGGGAAATTCGACCACTGGAAATCTGATGGTGATAGAGAAGTGGTGGAGAGGTGTCAAGAACCAGCATATGAATTGTGGCAGACTGAATTCACACCTTTAGTGCCCAAATAGAAATCCCAACCAGCGGCCAGCAGCTTTGCTCATCTGTAGAACCAAGTCAGGGGTACACTCTGACCAGGGAACTCAGTGGGGTCCAGATCTGCCTGATTTTGATCTTCAAAACAAGGAGTTTTGCTGGCCTTGGGGCCTGATTTGTCCACACCACAGGCAAAGGAACTGAATCTTACCCCACTCACTGTGGAGACTGTGGTCCAGCCCCATCTGAGCAAAAGGGCTGGCAATGACTCATGGAGGCTGTGTGGGCCATGGTGCTTGAACCAAGAGGTGGGCAGGCAGAGCTGACTGCCTTCCAGAGCAAAGCCAATACCAAATGTGCAGCATTCCCATGCTACACACAGGCAGGAAGATTCATTCATAGACAAGGCTGAGGGTATCCCCTGGCCCCTCCAAACTAGAGATCCCATTTGGGAAACTGAGAGCAGCCTGGACTGGCCTTACCCTCACAACAGGCCATGGAGCTGAGACACAGCCCCAGCCACTGTGGAGCATGTCTTCAGGACTCATCTGACCAGCACGGCTGGAGACAAGTCCTGGAAGCAGTGCAGCCCAGAGGTGCTCATGCTGAGGGCTGGTGGGCAGAGCTGAGGGTTTGCAGCAAAAGCCAGTGGCCCTGTTTGGTCAGGGAATTTGTGCTTCGGGTTGGCTTGAGTTAAAGCAATAAACAAATAGCCTTACTGGGTTTAGAGCTGCTTTCCCCATTGTGCCCAGATAGGGAATCTTATTCACCATTCTGCTCCTTGTAGAACACAGCCTTCAGCCGGTCCAACCAGGGAACATAGCCAGAGCACAAGAGAAGCTCTGTAGTCCATTCAACATCCCTACTTCCAGTGGCACTTGAACAGAGAGTAGAGCCCATGCCCCCCCACCCATCTGCAGAGTGAAACTGGTCACCTCACCTAATCAGGAAAATTCAGTGCACCCTCTGGCTTGATTCAGACCCCCAAAGCTATAGGGGCCCAGGGTCCTATCCTGCTGTCCTGCCAGGGCAGGAAAGCTAATTCAGAGCCCCAACTACTACTGAATATAGTACCCAGTCCTGACCATCTAATAAGCAGGACCAGAACAATCCAAGCAACTGCTGAGCCCATCCTATAGCCTCAGTTGGATAGAGAACCAAGGCAGTAGTTCTACCCAACTATTCTCAGCCCGTGGCACACTTCCCTATCCCTAACCTCAGAGCTCAAATAGTTGTCTTGCCCCCAAATGGGCCATATTAGTAGGCCCCATGTGCCCAAGAACATTACCAGCAGACCCACCCAGAAATCCAAACCGAGTTAATTGGTGAAGAACTACATCTGCCAAAACAAACCTGTGAAGTCCGGCAGAGGAGCCCCGTTCCTCAAATGTGCAGATGCTGCCAACGTAAGGAATCAAGGGTCAAGAAAAATCAGGTAAATAGGAGGCCACCAAAGGAAAGTAATAAAGCTCCAATAACTGACCCCAAAGAAATGGAGATCTATGAACTGTCAGAAAAAGAACTCAAAATAATCCTCTCAAGGAAGGTGAAAACACAGACAGACAACTAAATGAAAATAAGGAAACAATACATGAACAAAATGAGAAGTTCGACAAAGATACAGCAACCATCAAATCAAACTATCAAATCAGAGGGGTGCCTGGGTGGCTCAGTGGGTTAAAGCTCTGCCTCCGGTTCGGGTCATGATCTCGCAGTCCTGGGTTCGAGCCCCATGTCGGGCTCTCTGCTCGGTGGGAAGCCTGCTTCCCCCTCTCTCTCTGCCTGCCCCTCTGCCTACTTATGTCAAAAAAAAAAATCATTAAAAAACAAATCAGAAAAAGCCAACAGAAATTCTTGTGTTGAAAAATACAATAACTGAACTGAGGAATACAAGAGTTTCAAAAGTAGACTCGATCATTTGGACAAAAGAATCAGTGATCTGGAGGACAGGGTATTGGAATTACTCAATCAGAAGAGCAAAATGAAAAAAAGAATGAAAGAGTGAAGAAAGCCTACCGGAATTACAGCAATGTAATTGCTGTAATTGTAAAAAAATTACAGCAATGAAAAGAAACAATATTCATATTATGAGAATTCCAGAGGGAGAAGAGATAGAGAAAGGGACAGACAGCATGTTTAAAATAATAATGGCTGAAAACTTTCCAAAGCTGGGAAGAGAATTGGATGTTCAGGTTCATGATGCCCCAAATGCCCCCCTATAGGTTGAACCTGAATAGGGCCACACTGAGACACACTATAATTAAATTGTTGAAAGTCAAAGATAAAGACAAAGAATTTTAAGGGAAGCAAGAGAAAAGAGAAGTTGCCCACAAGGGAACTAGTGACAGATTTCTCAACAGAAACTTTCAGGCCAGGAGAGAATGGGATGACATGTTCCAAAGACTGAGAGAAAATGACTGTCAACCAAGACTTCTATCCTCAGTGAAGCCGTACTTCAGGGGAAAAAAAAAAAAAAAAGGAGGGGGGATGGAAATAAAGACTTTCCTGAACAAAGAAAAGCTGGGGGATTTCATTATCACCAAACTATCTAACAAGAAATGCTAAAGGGAATTCTTCGAGTGGAAGTAAAAGAATGCTAATTAACATTTTAAAAACATAAAAAGTTCTCAGCCATTCCCCTGAGCTTATTTGACTCATATATCATTTCGGTCTTGGTTGCTTAGAGACATCACAGGTGAATGAAAAAGCAATGAAGATCTAAATCCCCTGGGAAAATTACAAATATGACTTCTGATTTCTAGTCTGACACGTAAAGAGCTGGGAAGTGATTGCTTCCATACTCATTACAAGGGAAAAAAAAAAACTGAACAAACTGAAAATCAACAACTTTTCTTAGATCCATCAGGATTGAGGTCACAGGGCAAACTGCCCTGAACACTCGTCCAACAGATGGATACAGATAATTGCAGCAGAAGCCCACAGCTGGAGACAATATCAGCAGGAACATTTTCAACTTCAACTGACTGATGGCTGGAGGCCCACTGTAGACTCTCTCGAGAGTTAAAATCTCTGAGGGGGCCCAGTCTTTGAAGAGCTCCCATGTGTTCTTGCTGTGAAGATAATAGGATAATCCCCTAGTGTTTCCAGCAGAAAGTGGGGAAATATAACCATTTTGAAATATGCCCAGAGCTTTCTGTTCTTTTTAACAAGGCCTGCCTTGAAAGGAAACTGTTTTGCCAGAACCTAAACCACTGAGGTTATACCAAAGCCAGATTGCCCTGGGGGGTAGGAAAACACCCAACCTCAGCCCCCTCTAGCCTTCTGTTTGATGGAAAGAAGATACTCAATTCAGGTTCACTAAAAGACAGAGACCTAATCATAGGACTATAGAATGTTCCCCCATCCTCCTCCCCTTACCACCACATCAATAGAGTTCCTGTAAAAAATAGAGGATTACAGCTTAAAAACAAACAAGCAAACAAAAACAAAACTGAGCTTCAGATCTGACTTGAGAAGTTTTAGGGACACCCCAAAACAACAAGAGAGACTAAAATAAGCATATGAGAGAGAAGTTAGCCTCTAAGACTAAGGCTACAGCAGAGTGAAAACAGCCTGCCCCTAAACAGATGAATATAAAACTTGACACCAAAACTCTACCAACATCAGGTCCTTTTAACTGATGCATCACGCCTGGTTTCAACCGAAAATTACAAGGCACGCTAAAAGGCAACAAACAAAATGTGATGAGACAAATCAAGCCTGAGGATTAGATTCATAGACGGAAGAGTTTAGAATTATAAGACCAGTGATTTAAAATAACTATGATTGGGACGCCTGGGTGGCTCAGTTGGTTGGACGACTGCCTTCGGCTCAGGTCATGATCCGGAGACCAGGGATCGAGTCCCGCATCGGGCTCCCAGCTCCACGGGGAGTCTGCTTCTCCCTCTGACTTTCTCCTCGCTCATGCTCTCTCACTGCCTCTCTCTCAAATAAATAAATAAAATCTTTATACAAAAAAAAAATAAAAAATAAAATAAAATAAAATAAAATAACTATGATTAATATGCTAAGGGCCCTAATGGAAAAAGCAGACAACACACACAGATAGGTAATAAAAATAGAGAAATGCGAATTCCAATAAAGGGAAGGAAATGTTAGAAGTAAAAAATACTATGCCATAAATGAAAAACTGTAGTTAATGAGGTCATCGGTAGACTGGTCATCCAGTCTACCGATGACCTCATTCATTCCTTTTTCCTCTTTCACTGGCCAGTGAAAGAATCAATGCTGGTTCAGTAGAAACTTCCAAACTTGAAGAGTAAAGAGAAAAAAGAATGAAACAGATGGAACAGGATACCCCAAAACTATAATGGGAAGCACAGGAATAAAAGAGAAGAAAGAAACAGAAGAAATATTTAAGGAAATAATGATTGAGAATTCTCCAGAGCTGATGGCTGCCTCAAAACCACAAATGTGGGAAGCTCAGAAAACACTGAGCATAATAAACACCAAAAACATGTACACCTGGGCAGATCACAGTCAAACTACAGAGAATCAAAGACTAAGAGAAAATCTTAGAGAAGAAGACTTGTGCCTCTTCACAGATATTAAGTATTTCAGACTGGGCCCAGGAAAGAATGTTTGAATAACAGACTTACAAAATACTTGATGTATGAAATATGAAGCAGGTAATAAGGTGTTGTTATATGATCAGATGACAGAAAGCAAGTATACTAGGAGAACAGAGACTCAAAGAAATGTTGTATACAGCCATGGTCTAATAAGTTAGGTGAAATATGATATTTCCTTTGGCTGACGCTAGGATTTAGTTAAAGGTTGGTCAGAAATGTGGATATTCTAGGAGGGAGAGCTGTGTGATGAATTTGCCAAGCAACAATTATGCATGTGTTTGTTTCCGTTGTTTGCAAGGTACTCACCAAAGTGCAGGGAATCATGAAAGTGCATCAGACGCAGGCCCATTTTTTAGTAACTTAAAATGGGAGCCATCATATATAAAGAGCACCCTCTAGTTAGAATCAGAGGTCTGGAATCACTTCAATGCTCTGAAATGACTCAGTTGTGTGGCTTGAGGAAATTATTTATTCTAATAGGGAAAGTTTATTTCTTTGTAAGTTAAAAACAATCACACATATCTCATGTGTATTTTGTGAAGATGAAATGAAAGTATATGTCAAATTTTGCAAAAAAAACCCATCAACGATAAACTGCTCATAAGAGATGTACCTAAAACAGATCCACCTAACACAGTTCTCTTAAGAAAAAAAAAAATAGGACAGCACTATGGAAAACAGTTCAGTTCCTCAAAAAGTTAAACACAGCAATTCCACTTCTAGGTACATAGTCAAAGAACTGAAAGCAGGGAACTCAAGCCCATATTTATGGGCCAATATTCCTAGCAGCATTATTTACAACAGCCAAAAGGAAGAGACAATCCAAGGGTCTGCTGACAGATACATGGATAAACAAAACACAAGTGGACATACAAGGGAATATTATTCAGCAATAAAAGTATATGAAATTTTGATATAGGCCACATCATGAATGACCTCTGAAAACAGGACATTACATGAAGTGAACTAGATACAAAAGGATGAATATTGAGTTATTCTGCTTATATGAGATACTTAGAAAAGGCAAATTCATAGAGACAAAAAGGAGAATAGAGGTTACCAGGGGCTGGAGGGAAAGGAGAATAGGGCTCCATTTAATGGGTATAGAGTTTCTGCTTGGGATGATAAAAAGTTCTAGAAAGGGATAGTCATGGTTGCATCATACTGTGAATGTACTTAATGTCAATGAACTGTACACTTACAAATGGTTAAAATGGTAAGTTTTACATTATGTATATTTTATCACAATAAAAAAATAAAACAATAGGGAATGATAATTCAGGCATACTGAAACCAAAAGAAAACAAGTACAACAATATTAATTTGACAACAGGTAGAACTGAAAAATTCATCAAACAATAAAAAATGGCATCGATAAAATGCATAAAACACAAAGAACATACAATAACTACTATTAAATGTGCACTTTCCCTTTGGGCAAATTATTTCACTTAATCCTCCAGTAAATACTACAGAAAAGTAAGTCTTACCACCCTAGGTCACAAAAGAGGGAACAGAAACTCAGAAAATTTAAGCAACTTGCCATAGTCACATACGTAAAACACAGCAGAGTGAACTTTTTTTTAAAAGTTCTTATTTTTAAGTAATCTCAACACCAAATGTGGGGCTCAGATTTACAACCCCGAGATCAAGAGTTGCAGGCTCCAAATGAGCCAGCCAGGCACCCCCTAGAGTGAACTTTTAATACATGAATAACACGGTATCAAAATGAAAATGTTTTAAAGGGACACCTGGGTGGCTCAGTGGGTTGAGTCTCTAACTTTGGCTCAGGTCATGATCTCAGGGTCCTGGGATCAAGGCCTGCATCAGGCTCTCTGCTCAGCGGGGAGCCTGCTTCACCCTCTCTCTCTTTGCCTGCCTCTCTGCCTACTTGTGATCTCTCTCTGTCCAATAAACAAATAAAATCTTTTAAAAAAATGTACAGAACATTTTATAAAACCAATCACTTAAGACCATTTTAACCTTCACTGCTTAGTGTGTGAAATAGACTAAGCACATAAGAAATTAATAAAATATAAAAATGAATCCTATTTTAAAAGTATACATTACCCAGGGGAATTGTACCAAGCATTTAAAAAAGAATTAATTCCTATTCTCCTGAAACTGTTCCAAAAAATAGAAATGGAAGGAAAATTTCCAAACTCATCTTATTAGGCCAGCATTACATTGATCCCAAAACCAGACAAAGACCCCATCAAAAAGGAGAATTATAGACCAATATCCTTGATGAACACAGATGTGAAAATTCTCACCAAAATATTAGCCAATAAGATCCAACAGAACATTAAAAGGATTATTTACCATGACCAAGTGGGATTTATTCCAGGGCTGCAAGGTTGGTTCAATATCCGCAAATCAATCAATGTGATACAATACATTAATGAAAGAAAGAACAAGAACCATATGATACTCTCAATAGATGCTGAAAAAGCATTTGACAAAGTACAGCATCCTTTCTTGATCAAAACTCTTCAAAGTGTAGGGATAGAGGGTACATACCTCAATATCATCAAAGCCATCTATGGAAAAACCCACAGATAATATCATTCTCAATGGAGAAAAACTGAGAGCTTTTCTGCTAAGGTCAGGAACACAGCAGGGATGTCCATTATCACCACTGCTATTCAACATAGTATTAGAAGTCCTAGCCTCAGCAATCAGACAACAAAAAGAAATTAAAGGCATCCAAATCAGCAAGGAAGAAGTCAAACTATCTCTCTTTGCAGATGATATGATACTTTATGTGGAAAACCCAAAAGACTCCACTCCAAATCTGCTAGAACTTGTACAGGAATTCAGTAAAGTGTCAGGATATAATAATCAATGCACAGAAATCAGTTGCATTTCTATACACCAACAACAAGACAGAAGAAAGGAAAATTAGGGAGTCAATCCCATTTACAGTTGCACCCAAAACCATAAGATACCTAGGAATAAACCTAACCAAAGAGGCAAAGAATCTGTACTCATAGAAATCTGTACTTAAAAAAAAAAAAGAAAAGAAATCTGTACTTATAGAAAACTATCAAGTACTCATGAAAGAGATTGAGGAAGACGCAAAGAAATAGAAAAATATCCCATGCTCATGGATTGGAAGAACATATATTGTGAAAATGTCTATGCTAGCTACCTAAAGAAATCTACATGTTTGATGCAATCCCTATCAAAATACCACCAATTTTTTTCAAAGAAATGGAACAAATAATCCTAAAATTTATATAGAACCAGAGAAGACCTCAAAAAGCCAGAGGAATGTTGAAAAGGAAAGCCCAAGTTGGTGCCATCACAATTCCAGACTTCAAGCTCTATTGCAAAGCTGTCATCATCAAGACAGTATGGTAGTGGCACAAAAACAGACACATAGATCAGTGGAACAGAATAGAGAGCCCAGAAATATACCCTCAACTCTATGGTCAACTAATTTCGACAAAGCAGGAAAGAATGTCCAGTGGAAAAAAGACAGTCTCTTCAACAGATGGTGTTGGGAAAATTGGACAGCCACATGCAGAAAAATGAAACTGGACCATTTCCTTACACTACACACAAAAATAGACTCCAAATGGATGAAAGACCTCATTGTGAGAAAGGAATTCATCAAAATCCTTGAGGAGAACACAGGCAGCAACCTCTTTGACCTCAGCCACAGCAACTTCTTCCTAGAAACATCGCCAAAGGCAAGGGAAGCAAGGGCAAAAATGAACTATTGGGACTTCATCAAGATCAAAAGCTTTTGTATAGCAAAGGATACAGTCAACAAAACCAAAAGACAACTGACAGAATGGGAGCAGATATTTGCAAATGACATATCAGATAAAGGGCTAGTATCCAAAATCTATAAAGAACTTATCAAACTCAACACCCAAAGGACAAATAATCCAATCAAGAAATGGGCAGAGGACATGAACAGACATTTCTGCAAAGAAGACATCCAGATGGCCAACAGACACATGAAAAAGTGCTCAACATCACTCGGCTTCATCAGGGAAATACAAATCAAAACCACAATGAGATATCACCTCACACCAGTCAGAATGGCTAAAATTAACAAGTCAGGAAATGACAGATGCTGGCGAGGATGTGGAGAAAGGGGAACCCTCCTACAGTGTTGGTGGGAATGCAAGCTGGTGCAGCCACTCTGGAAAACAGCATAGAGGTTCCTCAAAAAGTTGAAAATAGACCTACCCTATGACCCAGCAATTGCACTACTGGGTATTTACCCTAAAGATACAGATGTAGTGATCTGAAGGGCACGTGCACCTGAATGTTTATAGCAGCAATGTCCACAATAGCCAAACTATGGAAAGAACCTAGATGTCCATCAACAGATGAATGGATAAAGAAGATGTGGTATATATATGCAATGGAATACTATGCAGCCATCAAAAGAAATGAAATCTTGCCATTTGCAATGACATGGATGGAACTAGAGGGTATTATGCTGAGCGAAATAAGTCAATCAGAGAAAGAAAACTATCATATGATCTCCCTGATATGAGGAAGTTGAGAGGCAAAGTGGGGGGTTTGGGAGGTAGGGAAGGAAAAAATGAAACAAGATCGGATTGGGAGGGATACAAACCATAAGAGACTCTTAATCTCACAAAACAAACTGAGGGTTGCCGGGGAGAGAGAGGTAGGGAGAGGGTGGTGGGGTTATGGACATTGGGGAAGGTATGTGCTATGGTGAGTGCTGTGAAGTGTATAAACCTGGCGATTCACAGACCTGTACCTCTGGGGCTAATAATACATTATATGTTAATAAAAATTTTTTTAAATGTAAAAAAAAGTATACATTATTTAATCATAATATAATAAAATTTAAAAGTAATAAGAAAAGTTTGGTTTAAAAAAATTACTACTGAGAAATTACCAAAAAAAAAGTTTCCCAAATAACATGATTAAATAGAATACAACATCATAATTATAATTACATGGAAAAAATAGGAAAAAATGTAAGTAAGTATTAAGATGCACCAAATTTCCACTGCAACTTTCCATCAGGTATAAACCTACTTCAGTTTTGCTCATGACCATATGGAACATCAAATAGCTGAATTCTATTTCATTTTCAGTCTTCCTTAAGAATGATCGGTGGCCATGTGACCAAAATTTCTAAGCAGCATGACATCAGTTTACGATAATACATGCCCATCTATTGTTGTTAAAATCTGAATGCTCACTTAAGGAAACTTAGATAAAGATAAAAATTTTTTATATACTTTATAGGTTGAAATTTTATCAGTCAGCTAAAATATAGATGTATACTTGCAATACCAGAATAAAACGATGTCCGCAAAAACAATTCATGTGCAAAAACAGCAGAACTCTGAACAGTTAAATAAATAGTGAATAAGATTGACAATGGAATCAACTGTATAAGAGAGTGTATTAGGTAGATAATTTTAGGAAAAGTATTAATTCTTGTTTAGCTCATTCATTTTCTAAAATTTTCAGTAACAGTATAAGGCAGAATAATGGAGATTCGATCATAAACCTATTTTTTGCAGAATTGTTTGTTGTACTAGTATTTGTTGTACTAGTATATGTATATATGTATATATACATGTATATATATATATTCTGCTTTTTGTCTCTATGAGTTTTATATATATATATATACACATATATGTATATATATATATATATTTCATTCAGTTTAGGTCATAAGTCAAGAGAAAAACCCTAATTGGCAATTCTTCACATCTTGTGAAGAAGAATTCAAAACAGAATTTCCACTTGCCATCTCAAAATTTCACAAGGAGGGAAGACACCTAAATTCTGTAAAATTCATCCATGATAAATCATATTTGAACCACACATTAAAGAACATAAAAATAAAAAGAAGAGGAAGAAAGTATTAGACCAAAATGGGCAACCCCTAACTCTCTCTCCTTTCTCTGGCCTCATTTGAAAGTGAGTGTCCATTTTGTAGCTAGAATGCACAGAACAAGGACTCAGAAACAAGCCCATGGCTGACAAGGCTGAGAAGGAATTGTGCTTCCACTGTAATGTCAACACTAAAATTTGTCAACACTAAAATATATAATAATAAAGTTGTATTGAATGAAAATCTTAAAATAGAAAATTCAGGTATTCTTACCTCCCCCAGTAGATCACTTGTACTCTCCCTACCCCCAAGACATGGGTCCTTTTTAATGGCTGGTCATCATCTCTTTTCTTATTTCTTCCTCTATCTTTTCTCCAGTGTGGCAACTGGGCAGGAAACTACTGGCTTACCAGAAATGTCCTAGGGCAAGGCTAGCTATGGGGGCAAATCCTGGTCTTCTGGGTCACTGGAGTGGGATGATGAGATTCTTGCTCTAGTTCTACCCTCTCTCAATATCGGGAAGACCTAGCTGTGTAACATGGATTCAATGCAGCCTGCTGCCATTCAACTCTGCAGCACCAAAGCAGAGTCACAGCTGAATCTCAACTTTGCTTTCCTTTGTGTCACTTTGCTATTGCTCCCTGTTCTTTTATTTTTTTGAAGTCCCTTCAGAAAAGAGGACCAGCTAGGCCAAGGCCAGATTTGAAGATTTCTGGATTTCCTGGCCAAATAACATATTAAAACAATCAGAGAAACCAGCACCTTGGTCTTCTCTCGGTTTCTAAAAATAACAAGAAAATGCACTAAAATTATAAGAGGAATCTATATAAATGCATGCTTGCAGCTTCAATAAACTTGAGATAGAAAAAATGTCTTTTTAAAAAAAGATTTATCCATTTCATTTTCCTTCTAGATATATGTTCATTGAATAGTATGGAAAGCAGAATCCTATGCCCTATTTAAATTTTATTCCCCGCATTCCCCTTTTAATGGGCACATGCTTCGGTTAATCGTTAGGAAGGTGCAGCTCCTCTGTACAGATATCACATCACATCCTAAGAGCTAATATAGGCACATCTAGGTAAATCCCACAATTGTGGGTTGTAATAGCTTTAGAATCATTTGTGTTTGAGGGTCTTTATTCTGAGACATGAATGTACAAGTCACAAATGTACATTAGACCAGCATAAATACCCACAACTTCTTTTTCATAGGTGAGCTTCTTCCATCAGAGCTAGACTTACCCCCAATAATAAAGTTTTTTGAAGGCTAAGAAGAAAAATTATTTAGTTATTTGAGAGAGAGAGAGAGAGAGGCACCCAGAGACAGAAAACATTTCTGGAAAAAAAGGTGAACAAATTGATGAAATTCTGAATAGACTAAATACCAAGAAAAAGGGATGCCTGGGGGGTCACTCAGTTAAGTAAGCATCTGCCTTCAGCTCAGGTCATGATCCCAGGGTCCGGGGATCGAGTACCACACTGGGCTCCTTGCTCAGTGGGGAGCCTGCTTCTCCCTCTGCTGCTCCCCCTGCTTGTGCTCTCTCCCCCCATGACAAATAAATAAATTAATAAAAATATTTGATAAATAAATAAATATCAAGGAAAAATGTAGAAAATCATCAAATAATCTTTCCAATAGGTTCTGACATTTTTACTGGTGGATTTCATCCAACTGATAAAGAAAAAAATTCTGTGGTATAAAAGTGTTCCCAAAAATGGAAGGCAGAGGGGTGCCTGGGTGGCTCAGTGGGTTAAAGCCTCTGCCTTCGGCTCAGGTCATGATCCCAGGACCCTGGGATCGAGCCCCACATCGGGCTCTCTGCTCGGCGGGAAGCTGGCTTCCTCCTCTCTCTCTGCCTGCCTCTCTGCCTACTTGTGATCTCTGTCTGTCAAATAAATAAATAAAATCTTTTAAAAATGGAAGGCAGAAAGTTATTTCCTCATGTCTACAAAGCAAATATAAAATTATTGTTATCATGGGAAAATAGTAAAGAAACGACTGATCTGTCTATTGCTAATGGAATTAACTTCAATTTCCATAAGTTTAGCCGTAAGTAGTAGTTAAGTCATGGGCTCTTTCCTAGATGGTTGTGTTTGCCCATATGTATGCTGGTGGTTTTAAGGTACAACAGAAGGCATCATGGTCCTTAGAAATAGGGCAGAAGCTGGTTAGCATTGCTTATAAGTAGTAAGGACCCACCTTTGAAGCTCTGGAAAGTCAAGATCTCTCCGAAAGCACAGGTTTTGACCAATCAGTCATTCTTTTGAGTGAGAAGTCACACGTCTAAGAAAGTTTTAGTTTCGGTATCAGAGTCCGTATTCAGAATGTCATATATAGAGCAATTCTAAGATGCAAGATACTCCAATCCTTTGTAGAATGCTCATGTAAATAAAAAAGTCATGCACCCAAGAAAGAAATCATCTCCTCTTAGATAAAAGAGCAAGAAAAATCAAGGCACAATAAAATGGAATGCAAACAGAAGAAACCCCCAGAAAATGAAAGCCTGACATCCAGATGTTAGACATCTAATCTCTAGCAAAGGAAACCAGTCACTGCAAAATGCCTGAAGCAATGGGAAACACAGTGTGGGGCTGCCTTAGAATCTGGAGCATTGGGAGTCCTGAGGAAGTGACAGTGGCCAGATTCTCATGTGACCTGTCACAGCAAAGAGCCACCAGGCCCAAGATCATGAATCAAGATAGCCCGTGAGCCAAGAACATAAAAGTGGAAAGTCACGAAAAAGTCTCACTCCAGACTGCCATGGAGTCTGGCCGATGGGATGCCACCATTACCCTAATTCCTAAAGAAAGGCTGAGGGCAGGAGCTGGGCTTGAAAGACTATAACTTATTTCTAGTTTGGCACACTAAGACAGGTTAATAAAACATTATTTTAAGCAGTGAAACACTAAAACACATCCTTAAGTTAAAGTACCTATTAATGGTATTACATTAGTCACTCTGCAAATATTTATTAAGGACCTTCTGGGTGTTTATTCATCTAGAGACAAATAAGAAATAGCTGCTGTTCAGAAGTGGAAGAGGCAGAAACAAGATGAACAGACAAATCTAATTTGTTGTGCTGAGTGCTAGGATAGGAGTAAACATGGGAAAAAAAGAGGGCCCTGTGATCCAGCCATATAGGTCAGAATAAGTTCTGAAGGAAAAACATAAGCTGGGTGGGAGAAGAGAAAGGAAACATTAAAGGCAAAAATGGCAGCATATATCAAACACCCAAGAATCCAGAGGAACAACCATGTCACCCCAGCCTCATTGGTACGTATCTGTGGCAAAGAGTAATGCTAAGCAGCATAGTTTTTCTAAAGCATAAAGTGCTTGGCAGTATGGCAACAGAAAAGATTAGATGGGTAGGCAGCGTAGACAACCTAGGTCACAAGAGGCCACAGAGTTTACAGAGAGAAGTTTGGACATCCTCACAAATAATTTTTGTTTTTATAAACACGAAAAGTGATTTCTATTTGTGGCCATAATAGAATGCCTACTATCAGACTAGTCTCCCCACTAGAAACAAGTGTAAAGCTGGACAAACTATATGAAGCAAATGTTTTCTGGCATTGGACACACGGAAGTACAAGTTTGTGAGCTCTGAAAGAAGGAAACTCATGGAATGAGTGCATCTTTTGATTGCTCTGGCTGTTTTCCAGGGACAATTCCTGGTCATGGTGCAGGGAGCTGGAGCCCCAGCAGTGCATGGCAGTTCCTTTGAGCTGAGGAGGCAGAGATCAGAGTTTATAGCTGTTAAAGCTATTGGAATCTATAGGGGAAGAGTACAAGAGAAGAGGGAGCTGCTGAGGAGTTGGGGGATAGATGTGGGCAAAAAGCTGTGTGACAGTTCCCTTCAAGTCCTTTGCGAAATGCTGGGCCACACATGATGACCAAATTTCTTTGATAGGTATAGAACTATTTAGAGTTTCTATCTTTCCTTGAGATAGTTTTGGTAGGTTGTGTTGTTCCCCTCACTAAGTCCTATGTAGAGTATAGCTGTTACATGGTCAAACAACACAACTAGTAAAATTGACTCAAGGAAAAATAGAAACTCTAAATAGTTCTATACCTATCAAAGACATTTAATCATCATCACCATCACCAACCCATAAAGACAACTTGAGGCCTAGATACATCCCTGGTGGATTCTAGCAAACAATTAAAGGAGAAATAATAATAATCTTAAATTCTTCCAGGAAATACAAAAGGAGGAAAGTTCCCTAATACATACAAAGATGATACACTATTTCTCTTAAACAGATGCAAACATTCTCTCAAAAAATTAACAAATAAAATCAAGAAATATATAAAAGGGGTAATGCATCATGATGAGGTGAGGGTTTTTCCAGGGATGTAAGATCTTACATCCAAAAAATCAATCAATGAAATTCAACACATTATAAAATAAAGGGGAAAAAATTACATGATCTCAAGATACACAGAAAAGGCATTTACAAAAGTCAATATCCATTAATGATTAAAACAACACACACAAACTGTAAGCAAACAAGGAATTGAAAAAACTTCCTCATTTTTTATAAAGGGCATTGAGGAGAAACCTATAGCAAGCATCATATTTAATGGTGAAATATTGAATACATTTCTCCAAAGTTCAGTTACTGAGAAAGATGCCCAATGTCACAACCTCTTTTCAATATTGTAAAGGAGGTCCTAGCCAGTAGAACAAGGCAAAATAAATAAAGAGAAAGCATACAGATTGGACAGGAAGAAGTGAAATTATCTGTATTTGCAGATGATAATATTTTTAAAATCCTAAAAAAATCTAAAAACAACACTAGAATTAATAAGTAAATTTATCAAGGTCACAGGATACAAGGTCAATATATAGACATGAATTATCTTGCTACACTCTAGCAATAAATAATTCAAAACTGAGTTTTTAAACAATACCATTTAAAATTGTATCAAAACCATAAAAATAGGGATAAATTAGATAACAAAAGATATGCAAGACTTCTGAAATCCAAAAAACACTGCTCAGAGAAATAAAAGATTAAATAAATAAATGAGAAAGTTTATAATGGAAATCTACAATGCTCATAGGATATTGTTAAGATGCTAGTCCTCCCCATACTTATCAATAGAGTCAAAACAATACCAAACAAAATTCTGGCAGACTATTTTTTTTTTGCAAAATTGTTGGGCTAATTCTAAAATGTATGTAGAAATGAAAGAAAGAAGAGCTAAAATAATTTTGAAAAAGTTGGAGAATTTACACTATCTGATCTCAAGATGTACTATAAAGCTATCATAGTTAAGACAGCTTGGTATTGCTATCAGGGCAGACATGTAGATCAATGGAATAAAATAGAGAGTCCAGAAATACATCCACACATATACGGTCAATTTTTTTTTTAAGATTTTATTTATTTATTTGACAGACAGAGATCACAAGTAGGCAAGAGAGGCAGGCAGAGAGAGAGAGGAGGAAGCAGGCTCTCCGCAGAGAGCCCGATGTGGGGCTCGATCCCAGGACCCCGGGATCATGACTTGAGCCGAAAGCAGAGGCTTTAACCCACTGAGCCACCCAGGCGCCCCTATACGGTCAATTTTAACAAAGTCACAAAGGTAATTCAATGGGGGAAAAGACAGCACTTTAAACAAATGGGCATTTGAACAATTAGATGTCCACGCAAAATGAAAAACGAACTTGAATCCTAAAATAAAAATAAAAAATGAACCTTGAATCCTACTTCTCTACTCACAAAAATGAATCTAAGATGGTTCTTTGACTTAAGTGTATGGGTTAAAAATACAAATTTTTAGAAGAAAACATGGGACAGAACTTTTACTTTCTTAGGCAAAAATTTTCACAAATTTTCTTTAAAAAATGTAAATCATCATAAAAGAAATATTTGATAAACTGAACTGCAAAATTAAAAATTACTCTTCAAAAGAAACTGCTTTTTTAGGGGCTGATGGAAATGATCATTATCTTGATTGTCATGATGATTTCAATCATGTACATATGTGAAAACTCATCAAATTGTACAGTTTAAACATATGTGATTTATTTAAGATCAATTATACTTAATCTCTATCTTATACCACTCAGAAAAATGAACTTAAAATGGATTAAAGACTTAAGTTTAAGACCTGAAACTGTATAAACTTATAATACTTGCAAATCATATATCTGGTAGGGGATTAATATCCAAAAAAGAAAAATAATTCATACAACTCTGTAGCAAAAAACCTAACAGTTCTTTTTAATTTTTTTTTAATTTTGTTTTATTATTATTATTTTTTAAAGATTTTATTTATTTATTTGACAGAGAGAGATCACAGTATACAGAGAGGCAGGCAGAGAGAGAGAGAGGGAAGCAGGATCCCGGCTGAGCAGAGAGCCTGATGTGGGACTCGATCCCAGGACCCTGAGATCATGACCTGAGCCGAAGGCAGCGGCTTAACCCACTGAGCCACCCAGGTGCCCCTATTTTTTAAAAAATTTTAAAAGATTTATTTATTTTAGTAAGAGAGAGAGCATGAGTGAGGGGAGGGGCAGAGTGAGAACCTCAAGCAGACCCCCAACTCCATGGGCAAAGAACCAGACATAGTGGGGCTCGATCCCACGAGCCATGAGATCATGACCTGAGCTGAAACCAAGAGTTAGAGGCTAAACTAACTGACCCACCCAGGTTACCCCTAACAATTCTTTTTAAAAGTGGGCAGAAGAACTGAATAGAGTTTCACAAAGAAAATACAAAAGACCATCAGGTGTGGAAAAATGCTTAACATCACCAATCATCAGGAAAGTGAAAATCAAAACCGTAATGAGATATCACCTCACACCTGCTCGAATGGCTATTTAAAAGACAAAACAAAACCAAAAAAACAACCAAGAAATAACAAGTAATGACAAAGATGTAGAGAAAAGGGAACCCTTGTGCATGATTAGTAAATGTAAATTGGTGCGGCCACTATGGAAAACAGTATGGAGTTTCCTCAAAAACAATTAAAAATAAAATCACCATATGGTCCAGCAGTCCCACGCCTGGGCATAGAGCCAAAGGAAGTGAAATGAGGATCTCCTGGAGGTATCTGCACTCCCATGTTTATTGTAACATTACTCACAATAGCCTAGATACGGAAACAACCTAAGTGCCTATAAACAGATGACTGGATAATGAAGATACAGTATATACACACAATGGAATATTACTAGGCCACGAGAAAGAAGGAAATCTTGGAGTTTGAAACAACTTGGATAGAACTTGAGGACATCATACTAAGTGAAGTAAGTCAGACAGAAAAAGACAAATATTGCATTTGTGTCACTTTTATGTTGAATTTTTAAAAAGACAAACTTGGAGAAAGCAGCAGAATGGCGGTTACCAGAGTTGGAGGTGGTGGAAATGGAGAGATGTTGGTCAAAGGGTATAAACTTTCAGTTTTAAGATTAACAAGTTTGGTGATCTAATGGATAACATAGTTGTTTTATTATGATAATAATAATAATAATAGCTAATAATACTGTATCATCTACCTGAATGTTGCTAAGAGAGATCTTAAATGTTCTCATTGCCCCCCCCCCCAGAATGGTTCTTATGTGACAGGACAGAAGTAATAGTGTGGTGATAATCATTTTATAATTTATAAATGTATCAAATCAGCACTTTGTACACCTTAAACATATGTAATTTTATGTGTTAATTCTATCCTAAAGACGAAGAAAAAAAAAACCTCTTAAGCTACTGATTTAAATTCATTGAATTTATGGAAAATGCCCACCATATAATCCAATCAGCAGAATCAGTCCTATTTGTAAAAAAAAAAAAGGGGGGGGTATTGCCAATGAGGCTTACTTTGGTTTTAAAAGTCTGGCTTTGTTTTTCAATTCAAATAAAATATGTTAATGTAAAAGTTTAATTACATTAAAATATATTGTTCAGAAGATAAAAAGGCAAGCCAGGTACTGGTCATGGTGAGCACTGGGTATTGTAGGTAAGTGATGAATCACTAAATTCTACTCCTGAAACCAATATTACATTATATGTTAACTAATGAGAATTTAAATAAAAATTTGAAATAAGCAAAAAAAAGGCAAGTCACAAACTAAGAAAAAATAATTGTAACAAATCAATCTGACAAAGGACTTATATCTGGGATATATTAAGACCTCTTATTACTCACTAATGAGAACAACCCCACTAAAAAAATGAGCTACACCTAAAGGAACAGGTGCTTCCCAAAAAAGATGTACAAAAATAACTAAAAATGACCAAAAATAACCAGGTGGACAAAAATGATAGGAAAAGATACTCAACATGTTTAGTCATCTGGGAAATGCAACTTAAAACCACAGAGAGATACTACTCACTCCCTAGAAAGGCTAGAAACAAAACAAAACAAAACAAAACTACCAACACCCAGTGCTGGCAAACATGGGGAGCAACAGAAGCTCTCATACCCTGCTGGTGAGAATGTAAAATGCTACAACCAGTTCGGAGTTAAGCACACACTTCACTTGCAACCCCGGTTTTTACAGAAGGGTAATGAAATGATATGTCCACGTAAGGCTTGTCTTTGTTTATAGCAGCTTTATTCATGTTAGCCACAAAGTAGAAACAACTCAAATGAGCAAATGGACACTGTGGGATGTTCATACCATACACAAAGCCACTTGCTGATAAAAAGGAATGAACTATACTGTACTATACACAGAACAACACAAATGGCTCCCAAAACCTCAGGCTGAGTGAAAGAAGCCGGGAATAAAATCTCATATAGGTAAGTAGGATTCTATTTTGTCATGCAATGATAGAAATAGGATCTCGTGATAAAATGAGATAACTGGTTGCTTTTGGGTGGGTGGAGGGAGACCAGTTGCAAAAAGGGGCACATGACAACTTTCTGGATTAACAGAAACGTTCTGTCCCTTGATTCGGGTGGTATCACATGGATTCATATATTGTCCACACTCACCCAACTGTTAAGTGTACACATTGTAAACCTCAACAAAGGTTATTTTAAAAAAAAAAACACAAAAATGCAGTCATTTGGTTATTGTTGATCTAGCAGGAAAGACATTTACATAATTTTGTGGGAATTATGCTGAAAACCTTGTTACGAGAATAGCATGAGGAAATAAACATATGTCCTGAAAGAGCCAAATCCTCTGATCATTATCCAGGGAATGGACTTCAAAAATGCTTTGAGTGTCTCTTGGGACGCCTGGGTGGCTCAGCTGGTTAAGCATCTGCCTTCTGCTCAGGTCATGATCCCAGGGTCCTTGGGATCGAGTCCCGAATCTGGCTCCCTGCTCAGTGGGGAGCCTGCTTCTCCCTCTGCCTCTGCTGCTTCCCTTGCTTGTGCTCTCTCTCTCTCTCTGTCTCTGACAAGTAAATAAATAAAATCTTTTTAAAAAATGCTTTGAGGGTTTTTTAAAACTATTCATATGGACACTCCAGTGGCGCAAAATGGGAAGACGAGGTTAGGTTTTGATCAACGTGATCATTCGTGAATCAGCAAGTATCACAGACGTGGCTGCAGGATAGCACACCGGTTGTCAAGGTGGCTTGTAATCCTGTTTCCACCATGTTAGCTCTAGAGCAAGCCATGAAATCCTTCCAAGCCTTAGTTTCATCTACCTTATGAATTTGTGAGAATTAAATTATATGAGAATGCCCATGGAGAACTCTCAGAACAGTGGTTGTTATCAAAGAGCGTGCAGTAAAAAAGAAGGTGCTATTTTCAATATCCGAGGCCATTTGGATGAGTTCTGTCTGTAAAGACAGATTCTCCGACAGTCTGCCTCTCCCAGGCGTAACAATCACAGACAGAAATGCATCTGAACTACCTATCCCGCCAAGAATACGTATTCCTAGTCACATGCATCATCTAAGTTTTTAAATGGCTGTGTTTATAAACGGAATAGAGCCATAAAAGCAACCGTCAAAGATGGGGGAAGCAGCTAGTGGATATCATCCCCTGGGTTTCATCAGAGGAGAAGAGGGCCAGAAAGGGGAGGGAGAGGTCACTGAAAGAAGAGGTTTGCAACAGGACAGTCTAAGAGGGAGAGGGACTAATTAGAAAGAATTTGGGAGAAAAAGCAGACTGTTGAGGGCACTTGAAAAGACACCCTAGGGAAATTACTCACTTAAATCAGATGTGTTTAACCTAGAGATAACACAGGATAGTGTTCTCAACCAAAAGAAAAACTGGGCCTATTCTGTATGCTCCCCCACCAAGCACAGAGCTATTCCCAGGGGGTAGAGAGAAATTTCAGCTCAGTAAAGAACTGTCTAATAGAGCTGGCCAATGCCGGACAGAGCGTCAGAAGCTAATGAACCCCAGAGGCCCCGGGGTTCTCGGGGGCTTGATGGAGTGTGGATGGGGAGGTCTTGCTTCTCCTTCTAGCACTGATAAGACTTCTCTTAAATGTTGTCTGCTCTCCATGGACAACTTGTAATTCAATTCTCCACGAGCAGCTCTAGGCCTGACCTTTAATGCGGTCTTCACCAAATCAGCTGCAATATAGCTAGGATGTTTCTCCTTGGGATTCAGTCCCTCTGTTGACTTTCTCTTTCTCTGTGGATTCATGCTGGGTGTAAGCATCCCTTTAGCAAGAAGCAGAGCAGAGCAGGAAAGAGCCCTGAAAAGAAATCCTGCTCACCCCTAGGAAACAGCAGTGAGGAAGCTCTTTGGATTTCTGTCTCTTCTCATTTCTGTTTCTCCAAGAATGGAATGAGCTAGGGAGGAAGGGAAAGGGATTCCTACCAGACCACAGAGAGAGATGGTCCATTGAGGTGGGGAGTGGAGTGAGCGTGAGCTGGGGAGAGGGAAAGGAACAGGAAGCCGGAATGAATTTCCAGATCTTTGGGGGCACACGCATGTACAAAAAGTACTTTATAACCCATTACATGCATTCGGATTAAACGTAGTGTTGTCCTGATGCGGTCAAGCAGATCCAAATGGATGGACCTATATCTCAAACGAGTTCCAATTCAGAACTGCGACAAAAGTGTTATCCTTTAGTCCGATCTTATGTTGATCCGAAGCGTGAAACAGAGGTCCTTATAAAACATTCAGACAAAGTCGCCTTTGGTGTTGAAAGTTCCCGTATTTGGTTTCAGTCCCAAAGTGACTTTTTCCCCCTCTGCCTGACTTAATAATAAGGCATTCAGTCACCGGGGCTGCGGGCCTGCAGAGTGCTCTCCGTCCCCCAAACCGTCTTCACATTTCACTGTCACTGCCCTGCCTGTTCCTATTAATCCCCAGAGGTGTGCCCCCTCCCCCACAAGGATTCCTGAACGCAGCATACCTCAAGGAGGGCCCTGAGGCTGACTGTGACCTTGTGTGCTGTGTGCACACGGAGACTCGCTCACCACCCTAAATAAACAGGAGAAAGTTTTATTTATGGAGAGAGGAGCGGGGACTGGGAGAGGGAGAACCAGAGAATCTAAAAGAACTGCATTCCTGAGCTTTCGCTTCAGTAGGAAACCCATATGCAACCCCTCGAGGCTCTTTTGGGGACACCGAGAGAAGCAATGTAGGACCACGGCGACAGCGGCAGCCTGATCCTGTGGTTTTCATCACACTGAGCTTCCAGGAAGGAATGCTGGGCCTCTCTCAGGGCACAGAGTTTCCCAGACCTGAACTAAGAGCAAACTCAAGCTAAACAAATCTGGGCCCAATTTCTCTAATTCAGAATCAAGATCAAAAAGCCCTTTGTGATCCTAAGGCAGTTCTGTTTGTCTCCAAAACCCACGTTCTCAACTACCACATACACTGGCTTCCATGCAGCAGGATCCTAGAATGCCCTCTTCCCCTCCCCTTTACACAGGGCTGCCTCTGGGAAGCAGGGGCCAAGAGCCGAGGTCTAGGTCATTCAGGTTTCAGCTCAGACGCTGCTCCCTCCGCAAAGCCTTCTCTGAACACCCAGCCTAAGTTATACACCACCCCCCATCAATCTCTATCGTCGTAGCCTGTTAATACTGTTCTCACAGCATTGATTACTCTGAAGTTAGCCTGTATATCTGTTTACCCACCTGCCGCCCCTGCCAGGAGACTGGGCTCTCCTGGAGGCGGGGGGCTGGGGATTATTAAACACTGCTCTATCCTGATACTAGACGAGTGCCCAGGGCTCAAGAGATAGCGAATGAATGAAGAAATGAAGGATTAAATGGGTGAATGGATGCACCAAAAAAGTGGGTCAGGAAATTTTGGTCTGTGGGATGTATAAGCCAGAATAACAAGGAAGAGGAAAGAAAAAGAAAAACAAGATTAATTTGTTTGTTACCTGCCATCTCCCGGCCACCCTCAAGCTACCTAGCCCTGCCCTTATTTATTTATTTGTTTATTTATTTATTTATTTTTAAAGATTTTATTTATTTATTTGAGAGAGAGGCAGTGAGAGAGCATGAGCGAGGAGAAGGTCAGAGGGAGAAGCAGACTCCCCGCGGAGCTGGGAGCCCGATGCGGGACTCGATCCCGGGTCTCCGGGATCATGACCCGAGCCGAAGGCAGTCGTCCAACCAACTGAGCCACCCAGGCGTCCCTAGCCCTGCCCTTATTTAAATCCAAAAACGTGCTCTGTATGATGGCCCTTCTGTATATGTCTGTTATGTCCATCTTTTCCCATGGGCATTCAAAGAGGTGTTTCCTTACTGACTTTCTGTCCGGATCTTTCCATTGAAGTACAATGGTCAAGTACCTGCTATCATTGTACTGACATCAGTTGATGTCTAGCGGCAAAATGTGTTCCAGGACACGGGGAGCCACG
>PISX010019751.1:0-37382 GCA_004024625.1 Mellivora capensis
AATTTTGCTCTAATTCCTTTATTCCTTTATTTGTTAAAGATATTATTTATTTATTTGTCAGAGAAAGAGAGTGAGCACAAGCAGGGGGAGTGGCAGGCAGAGGGAGAGGAAGAAGCAGGCTCCCCGCTGAGCAAGGAGCCTGATCTGGGACTACATTCCAAGATCCTGGGATCAGGACCTGAACTGAAGGCACATGCTTAAAAGCTTAGCCTACTGAGCCATGCAGGCATCCCTCTAATTCCTTTATTTAACCAACAAATGTTTATTGAGCATTTTACTTCCCTCATGGCTTCATTTTATTTTTTTTTATTTTTTTTAAAGATTTTATTTATTTATTTGTCAGAGAGACAGAGAGAGAGAGAGAGCGTGAGCACAGGCAGAGTGGCAGGCAGAGGCAGAGGGAGAAGCAGGCTCCCCGCCGAGCAAGGAGCCCGATGTGGGACTCGATCCCAGGACGCCGGGATCATGACCTGAGCCGAAGGCAGCTGCTTAACCAACTGAGCCACCCAGGCGTCCCCATGGCTTCATTTTAATGTCACCTTCTCAGTGAGACTTACAGTATCTACCCTATTCAAAATTGCAATCTGCCCTTCCTTCTCCGCACTCCCAACCCTCCTTTACTGGCTCTACTTTTTCTTGTTTCCATTGCACTCCTGATAAAACACAGTATTTACCTATTGTCTCTTCTCTCTGTACCCCTTTCCCAGTTGAACTAAAATTTCACTTGGGCAGGAATCTTTGTTTTATGATATATCCCGGGCATCTAGAACACTGCCTGGCACAGAATACTTACTCAATAAATATTTACTGAATAAATGAATGAATATGCATTGTGCCAGACGTTAAGCCAGGTGCTGAATATCTAACATTGTGAAAAAGCAGAGGTATGCCTGCCCTTGTGGAGCGTCCAACTTAGCGCTCTGATGGCTTTTCTGTGGGCCTGTCTGCCCTCCTCCAGGAAGTGTCAGCAAGACTAATTGCTGAGTTCAGAGTAGCCTATGGTCTTAGCAGTGAGAAATTTTCTGGTAATTTTACTTTTGAGGTTTTAAAAAAACTGTAATAGAAAAGAAGATGGGCAAAAAGAGTAATGCATTCTCTTTAGTCCCTCTAGGTTAAAAGTCAGTAATTTTCCCCAATGCAAAGACAAAATTGTATCCTCTTTAAAGTGCCAGGCCTTGTAGGTAATTGAAAGAGATCATGAGTCTGTCTGGTTTACCTTTTCTTTTTGGTCTCTTTTTCTAAAGTGAAGGAATATGGTTGTAATTTTTCACACTGCTGAAGAATGAAAGGATGTAAACATGTTTATAGCTTTTTTTTTTTTGTAAATTGTGGAATACTTCATCCATATGATCCTGACTTAATTCTTTTTTGAGGTCTTCTGTATGCAGTGGTCAATATGAGTTTTTATATTGACAGACATCTTTTTTTTTTTTTAATTTTATTTATTTATTTGAGAGAGAGGCAGTGAGAGAGCATGAGCGAGGAGAAGGTCAGAGGGAGAAGCAGACTTCCCGTGGAGCTGGGAGCCCGATGCGGGACTCGATCCCGGGTCTCCGGGATCATGACCTGAGCCGAAGGCAGTCGTCCAACCAACTGAGCCATCCAGGCGTCCCAGACATCTTTTTTTTTAAGAAAAGAAAAAAGAGAGCTCAAACTGAGTGTATTTAACAATAATCTGCTGATCCAGCACACTTAAAACAATGTGTCAGCAACTATTCTTTTTCTCACCCTGTTCTCACATCGGCAGCCACAGAATCCAGGGAAAGTACAAAGCCAGGGGTCTACATGCAAGATGGAATGAAGAATTAAGGAAGAATACTGCTGCACAGGTGCAAAACTGAACTAAATGATTCTTAATAGCCCCTCCAAACTGAGATTCTTGATCTTGATCATTTTAACTCCTAAATCTTGTTTGTCCTCCTTTATTTGAATAAGCCAGTTGATGACATTGTGTGTATGTGTGTGTGTGTGTGTGTGTGTATGGTAAATATTTGAATCCATCACCTGCCTTTATAATAAAATAATTTTCAATTTTATTTTGATATTCCATCTGAATTTCCTTTTCTACACATAAATTCTGATGTAGATGTGAATTGTTTGTACCCTTAATCTTTTTGTCAGGAAAAAAAACTAATGAAACTTGTGGAAGTAGCCTCAGTTTGTTGTGAACAATTTCTATGGTATCCCATGAAACCATGAAACGACATAAAAATCTACTCTGTGAGATATTTTTTTTAAGTCTCATACTTGGCAGCAACTTAATTTTGTTTAATGGTTGTCACATTGTCAATAAACTCTGTAACATCCTTAACAAAACAAAGAACAAAGAAAAGACTCAACTCAAGCAAGCATGATCCTTATGTAAGGTCTTCTCTCATGTTCTTAAGAGAATTATAAGCCCTCTCATGTTCCCACATCATGCCGTGGACCCATCTCTAACATAGCATATATGTATATGTGTATAGTGTATTATAAACATTGATGGTGATGTCTTCTTCTGGAAGGGTTTGTAGCCATTTTTAAGGATAAAGAAGAACCCCCAAAACAACAAAAATCACACACACACACACACACACGATGTCATAAATTAAAAGTGCAGAGAATAAAGAAATAAATACATGGATAGAGACAAAACAGGACCAGGGACAAAGCTAAAAATGCATGTAGGAATGACCTTCACATTTGTTACAGCTGGGCCATGAATTTATCTCTAAACTGACAGTCTCATTGGTCCCACAATTCATGGTGTCCATTGTAAAAAAAAACAAACCCATTACTCTGCAAAAGTAAAACTGTTCCCTGAACAGAGATCAGATTGGACTGTTTCCAGGGGCTGCTCTTAAGAGAACAGTGTGTTACATCAGGAGCAGTGTCCTTGACAGCATCATTGACAGGGTGGCCAGTTCACAAGGATGCCTCTTACAGCTGGATGTCAGCACACCCAAAAGAGATGCAGTGGGTTACTGAGCTGGGGTGGGTGCTGTCTCAGTGATCATGGCTTCACAATGTTTTATTTCCTGCACCTAGCACAGTTACTGGCATATAGCAGGGGGCCAAAAGTATTTGTTGAGTGAATGTCAAATGGAGAAGACCCAGTCTGAAGACTCTCTAGAAAGGTCCCTCTAATTTCCAAGACTTAAAATCCTGCTCCCCAGCTCTGTACCCCTTTTGTATCTATCTAGCAATCGGGTTATGAAGTAATTCTTCTACTCTTGGGTTAAACTGACATTTTAGTATTTTTAAAGAAGATTTTATTTATTTATTTTAGAGAGGGACAGCACAAGCTGGAAAGGCAAAGGGAGAGAGAGAATCTCAAGCAGACTCCACACTGCGCGCAGAGCCTGAGCCGGGGCTCCATCCCAGAACTCTGAGATCATGACCTGCGCTGAAACCAAGAGTCAGACACTTAACAGATTATACCACCCAGGTGCCCTGCCATTTCAGTATTTTAACATTAAATTTCTTATGTTTTCTCCAAGAATGGAGTGAGGCCAGAGGCATTTTATGTGTGTGTATATATACTTGCTGGTGGTGGTAGTGGTAGTGTTGGGTTAGGAAAGTACTATACTCATCAAACTGGGAGGTCAGTTTGCAGGTGACCTTGAGAGTGCTACTGGCTTAAATTTAGACTCCAACATCCAGACTTTCCTTTAAGGAAAGGTAGGGCTTGTGATGATGCCAGGGTGCGCCTTGCCATTGGTTTCTGTGCTGAGCATCAGGAAGACCCAGTCATAGGTTCAGAAGCATGGGCATTAAAAGAGACGCAGTGCTGACCTAGCAGGCAGTGTCTCAGGGCTCTTTATAGCCCCTAGGGCGAATGGGGTTGAGCTGAGCTCATAGGTTGGTGTTTAGTCATTTTAGCTGGTAGAGTGGAGGTTTGGGGGTAGGGCCTGGCATAAGGGTCTTCCTGGAGGATGTCACCACTTCTCATTCCTGATGTCACTGACCTTGTAAAGGTGATTCAGAGCAAGAACTTAGTCTCTGTGTGCAGCTTTCTATCTACAGAGTCACAGCAATGTCTTCATCACAATTTTCCTCTTTATTTTCTGATATGTCACCTTACCTTATTCTTGTTTCAACAGCAATGGCACTGCCAGACTTAGGACAGGAATCTGGGAGAGAGAATGTAGTAGCTAAATCACTTAAATATATGTAGTAGTAGTAGTAGAATGTAGTAGCTATGTCACTTAAATATATGTTGGTGGTGGCAGAGCTCCAAAAAAAGGGTTGCTACTCTGATTAAAATCCTTCAATGATTTCCCATTTCACCTAGATAGCCACATGACTTCTTCTTTTACGTCTGTGCTCAAAAAAGGCCTTTCATAATACACAAAATACCCTCATCACTTTCTATACTGCTTTCTCTTTATGACATTTATCCTCACATGACCTGTATACTTCTTTATGATCTTCCCCTCCCCTTATTAGATTGTAAGCTCTTTACAAGTGGGAACTTTTTGTTCCCTGTGGTAGCCATAGTACCTAAAACAATGTCAGACAAGTTGAAGGTGCTCAGAAATAGCTGTTGAATGAATGAATAAATGTACCAGCCAATGGAGAGCTAGAACTCTCTGCGTTCATCTGGCTGGAGGCCAAGACACTGGTGGCATGTGTCTCTGTGAGTTCCTACAGCCACCGTCTCTCTTACTAGTGGGAAGAGCTGATTTTGACAATGCCAAGAGCTCAGGTCCTTCTGTTCTGGGAGTTACGGTTAACCATCTGTAATTATGAGGTTGAGGGCCTGGATAATACAGGATTCATATGGTTTGGGAATGGTAGCAAGGGCAGCCCCACCATCTTTAAGTTATCTGGAGTAGTTTTTACTCTACTAGAGTAGTTTTCAAGAACTTTGACTGAAGGGGTTCAAGAAATTGAAAGAGAGCCCCTATGTTTGGGTATGTTGATAGACATATGATAGATGAGATTAGGTCTTCTGTAAAAATAAGACAGAACAGTGAGTTTAGTCTTAATTGGATGAGAAGTGGAGGCCCATGAAAGGATTTAATCAGGGGAGTGACATGGTCAGATTTGTGTTTTGAAATATATTCTATAGATGCATTTTGAATGTATTAAAAGGGCAAGAGTGAATTTGGGAGAAAAGAACATTCCAGAAAATAGCATGAATGTCAGGAATGCATTTGAGTACTGTAGTTGGGCCAGGGCTTAGCTCATCCCACATAACCACTACTAGATTCTAGAACTGGCGTTTTACTCTGCTTGCTCTATTTCACTTTTCTTCATCTCTCTATTCATCTATTTTTTAGATGCAATTCAATAAAGTGCAGATATCAGTACATTTTGCGTTTCACCACTTCAGCTTGCATCTAATTAACTGGAGTTCAATATTTGTTTAAAGTTTTTAAGGTAAAGCTTAGATAGAAAAAAATGAATGCATAAGTTTTAACTGTACCATTTTGATGAGTTTTGACAAACACATATATCATATATCACTCAAACCCATATCAAGATACAGAATATCACCATCACCAAAAAAGTTCTTTCAAGTGGATTTTTCAGTTAATCCCTGGTCCTGCTTTTAGAGAGGCAAGTACTGTTGTGATTTTTTCCACTGTAGATTTTAGATTAGTTTCTCTTGTTCTAGAAAGTAACATAAATGGTATCAGAATGAATGCTTTTGAGTAGGATTCTTTTTTTTTTAGATTTTTTTTTTTAATTTGACAGAGAGAGAGAGAGAGATCACAAGTAGGCGGAGAGACAGGCAGAGAGGGAGAAGAGGAAGCAGGCTCCTTGCTGAACAGAGAGCCCGATGTGGGGCTCGATCCCAGGACTCTGGGATCATGACCTGAGCCGAAGGCAGAGGCTTAACCCACTGAGCCACCCAGGCGCCCCGAGTAGGATTCTTTTAATCAGCATGGTGTAATTTGTATTTTTTTTAATAACACTTAAATCACCATGCAACATACCTTTGTGTATTATTGTCAGCTTTCCCTCCACTAGACTGAAAAGGGGTATTTATTTTGTTCATTTCTGTATTCCTCATAACTGAAACTGTACCTACCATATGGCAGGTGCCCAAAAATATTAAGTAAGTGGAGAAAAGGAAAGACTATCTCAATACTGGGGAAGAGGGAGTTAAGGGTCAGCAGTTCAGTATTGCTAGTACAAGGCTGGGAATGAAGAGATGGTGGCCGGCAAGGCAGAACAAGTGAAAACTTCCTGTGACTTTCTTAATCTGTTTATAAGAATTTTTTTTAAAATTTTTAAAAGATTTTATTTATTTGACACAGAGAGAGATAGATCACAAGCAGGCAGAGAGGCAGGCAGAGAGAAGGGGAAAGCAGGCTCCCTGCTGAGCAGAGAGCCTGATGCGGGGCTCAATCCCAGGACCCCGAGATCACGACCTGAGCCGAAGGCAGAGGCTCAACCCACTGAGACACTCAGGCACCCCTGTTTATAAGAAATTTAAGGAGAGACCAGCACATCTATGATTTATGCACATTGCTGAATTGAAATAAAAGTTCTAACATAAACCATCAATGGTATGAATGTCACTATTTGGGATTTTGGTGACTATTTCCTGAACTCTTGGAAATGTCAGAAACTTGAGGGAGTTAAGCCCTGAAATTAGCCCATAGTAGGAAGGTTACCAGTCCCAAAAGCAGGAGTTAGAAATAATAAGGCTTAAATTATGGGTGGAACATCTTAAAGTAAATTATAGGGTATAGTTTATGGATGCATTAGCATGTTTACACTGTGATGTATAGGACAGAACTTCTCTACTGGTCTGCCAGTTATAGGTATGATGACCAAGAACTTGAAAAGATTATGCTTAAGAAATTTTAATCAGAAAATATGTATTTTATTTCATCATGAAATCCAATGTCAAAAAGGTAATATTTACAGGGCTGCCTGAGTGGTTCAGTTGGTTAAGTGTGTGACTCTTGATTTTGGCTCAGGTCATGACCTCAGGGTCGTGGGATTGAGCCTTGCATCCATCTCTGTGCTCAGTGTGAAATCTGTGTGAGATTCTCTCTCTCTCTCTGCCCTTCGCCCTACTTGCACACACATATTCTCTCTCAAATAAATATATCTTTAAAAAAAGAGTAAAAACTATTATTCATAGAGACATGCTCAAGTTTCTAATGAAAAATTTTAAAATATTTTATTTGAATATTTAGCCAAAATCAGTACTAGTTTTCCAAATACTGTTTTTAATTTTTCTTACCATAGTTAATTATAAAGAAAATGTAATAATTTTTTTAAAATCTAGTTCCTCATAAGTTTACCCCAGTGTTCTGTGAATATGATTTAATCTCTGTGCTTTGACATTAAAAAGTTGGGAAGCAGGAGGAATTATTAATTTATCTAAAAAGAGAAATAAAATGGTGCCTTTAGAAAATAGTCAGGAGGAGTTTATTGGGTTGGATTCCCCCAGAAACAGACACTAAGGCAAGGATTTCAGTATGTCATTTAGGAGATGATCCAAAGAAGCTCCTGTAGGTGTGTGGAGAAGCAAGGCTGGGGTGGGAAGGAAACCAACGTGTAGGCTACCATTCAGGGCAACTGAGGCTTAGCATTACCAGAGAACCTCTGGGAGACAGTGTGATACATACTTCAAAGTTGTTTCACCCTGAGATGAGGAAACCAGTTTACCCATCCACTTCTTTACATCATTTCTCGAATGCTCCCAGGCTCATAGATTTCCCTCATTTGTGATGTGTTTGCACTCGGGAAAGGCTCTTGGGTCCAGAGGAAAACTGCCGGTAGAGTTGTGGGTGTCTGCAGTGAGAAGATTTTGTTTTTGTTTTTTTTTCTCTTTAAAGATTATTTATTTATTTGTCAGGGAGAGAGAGAGAGAACATGAAAGCATAAGCAGGGAGAGCAGCAGGCAGAGGGAGCAGCAGGACCTTGGGATCATGAACTGAGCTAAAGGCAACTGCTGAACCAACTGAGCCACCTGAGAAGATTTTGGATATATGAAACATGCAACTAAATTTATAGCTCACTAGGTTTTGTTCCCTTCCCCATTAAGGGATTTTTATTATTTGGCATTCCACTTAGGTCTCCCTACAGAGAAGAATATGTCTTGTCCAGTTGATGCTGTCTCCAAAACATCTCTTGAATTATCTACCTTTTGTCTCTTGTCCAGGCTGCCAACATCCTTTGCACTATATCAGTAGACACCTAACTGCGCTCACCCTTTCTGTTCTTGCCCTTCCCCACCCATCCATTCTTCCTCACAGCAGCCACAGCCTCCAATGAAACAAAAATCAAATAATATTATTCCCCTGGTTAAATGTTCAGGGCTTTTTCATTGGCTATAAGATGAACCCACATACAGTTCCTAAATGGTTTACTATCTGACCCTTGCTCAAATCTCACCATTTCCTTCCACCGTCGACTTTGGAGCTTCAGAACTTCTATCATACCTGAAAGAATGTGCTTGAGGTTCACTGTAGGGCTTTTGTGTATTGCTCCTTTTTCAGTGTAGATCATAGATTTGGAATATTCTTCTCCCAAGCCTTCACTTATCTGTTTCCTTTTGAACTTTCTGGGCTTTGTTTATTTTCCTTTCTTACACAGGTCTTTTCTCACAGTCCTCTCAACCCTCCTGTCACCCTATCCACCCACTCCCCTCCCCTCAAAACCCTAAAAACAAAATGAAGTTTCCTAGCTCTACCCTCTCCTAGGATTCTGTACTTTTCCTTCTGAGCTAATCTCTGGACCAAATCACTGCAGTCTCCCTAGGTTGGTCCTCTGGCTCCAACTACTGTTCCCTTAGACCAGGATTCTCAAAGTCTCAAAGAAAGAAGAGCCCTCAGGGACCAGACAGGTTATATAAATTAGTGGGTGGACACAGTAGCCTGGAGAGCACAGGATAGTCACCCACAATGGCTATTTGTTGCTAAAATTTGCTGGATTTATTGATTTTTTTTAAAAAGACCAAGAATCCTGATTTTCATATGAGATCTTCTAATTTCCATTGGAATTAAAACAATTGGAATTAAACAATTAAAACCTCCTGAGTAGAACAGCCAAAACAGTCTTGTAGAAGAACAAAGTTTGAAGTCTCATAACTCCTGATTTCAGAAATTATTATGAAGCCACAGTAATCAAAACAGGTGGTAATGGTATAAGGGCAGACATACAGAGTAATGGAACTGAATAGAGAAGCCAGAAATAAACCCTTGCATATATGGTCAAATGATTTTCAACAAAGATTTCAAGACCATGCAATAGGGAAAATACAATGTTTTCAACAGACGGTGTTAGGAAAACTGGATATCCACATGCAAAATGATGACGTTGGACTCTTACCTTACACCATATAAAAAATGATCAAATGGATTAAAGATCCAAATATAAGACCTAAAACTATAAAACTGGGGAAAAGCTTCTAATGATTTCTTGGAAATGATAGCAAAAGCACAGGCAGCTAAAGTAAAAATAGATCATTGGACAACACCAAAATTAAAAATTCCTGTGCATCAAAGGGCACAATTAATGGAATGAAAAGGCAGTCTATGAAATGGGAAAAAATACTTGCAAATTATATATCTGACAATGGATTAATATCTAGAATATAGAAAGAAATTCTACAATGCAACAATAACAAAATAACTTGATTTAAAAATGGGGGCCCAAAGAGAAAAAAAATGGGCAAATGATTTGAACAGACATTTCTCCAAAGAAAATATACAAATGGCCAAAAAATATATGAAAAAGTGCTCAACATTACTAATCATTAGAGAAATGCAAATCAAGACCTCAATGAGATACCACCTCATACCCATTAGGATGACTGCTGTTAAAAACAACAAACCCCAAACCAGAAAATAAGTGTTATCAAGGATGTAGAGAAATTGGAACCCTTGTGTCCAATGTAAAATGATGCAGCTGCTATGGAAAACAGTAGGTGGTTCCTCAAATATAAAAATAGAATTATCATATGATCCACCAGTCCCACTTTTGGGTATATATCCAAAAGAATTGAAGGCAAGATCTTGAAGGGGTATTTTCACAATAATGTTCATAGCAGCATTATTCATAATAGCCATAAGATGGGAGCAATCCAAAGATCCATTGACAGACAAATCAATTTTAAACAAAGTGTGGTATATACATGCAATAGAGTGTTATTTCACCTTAAAATGAAAGTTTTTGACACATTACAGGTAATGAAATTGGAGGACATTATGCTAAATGAAATAAGCCAGTCACAGAAAGACAACTACTACATGATTTCACTTATGCACAGTATCTAGAGTGGTCAAATTCATGGAAACTGAAAGTAAATTGGTGGCTGTCAGGGGCTGGAGGAAGAGAAATAGAAAATTAACACAAAGTTTCAGTTTTGCAAGATTAAACGTTCTGGAGATAGATACAGTACAATGTGGATATACTTAACACTACTGAGCTGTAAACTTAAAAATGGTTTATAAGTTTTATGTGTATTTTGTCACAATTAAATATAATTTGTTTTGATTTGAAAAAGTAAAAAAAGCCCCCAAAAGCCCTGAGCAGGCCAACAAAACACATTTATCAAGATGTACAGTTTGAAGTCTTTGCCTTCCTAATTTGAATCTCTAACTTGATCATGCATCACAATAACCTGGTGGGCTTATTAAAACAGATTGCTGGGGCACCTGGGTGGCTCAGTTGGTTAAGCAACGCCTTCAGCTCAGGTCATGATCCTGGAGTCTCAGGATCGAGTCCTACATCAGGCTCCCTGATGGGTGGGGAGTCTGCTTCTCCCTCTTAACATCTTCCCTCTTATGGTCTCTCTCTCTCAAATAAATAAATAAAATCTTAAAAAAGGAAAAAAAAAAAAAAAGATTGCTGGGCTACACCCGCAAAGTTAGAAATTGCATTCCTAAGGAGTTCATAGGTGTTGTGAGGCTACTGCTACTGATCCAAGAATCATATTTTGAGGGCCACATTAGATAATGGCACAAACAACTCTTTATTAATTTCTATGCATCTGTTTGTGAGACATTTTTGGTTCTGGGGTCTGTGAAACTCTTAAGTGTTTGTCATGCCTCATGCCATGTGACCCTGTTTCTCTGGCCAGTAATATGCTATAGACAAAGGGCTAGACCTAGTAGGCTGGGCATGGAAAATCTGCCCAATTTTCACAATATATAGTAAATAATCCAAATAGAATAATCCAATTCAATTTTGAATTCGAGACACACTACGCAGGTCAGGTCTTATTAAAGGCTAAGAGAAGCTTAATTCTGAGGGAACTGGTCAGGTGACCAGAGCCATCTCATTTTACCTTCAGTAGTGTGAATCACATTCCACCACCAGGAGGGCTGTGGGGTCGCTAACATGCTTCCTGTGCCCCCCTACTTCCTGGTGTGACCCTATTATCAACCTGCATCTGTCTCTTTTCTGTGTTTCCTGGAAGATTCTCCACCTTATTTTTTTTTAAGACTTTTTAAAAAATTTATTTGAGAGTGAGAGAGAGCATGAGAGGGGAGAAGGTCAGAGGGAGAAGGAGACTCCCATGGAGCTGGGAGGCCGATGCAGGACTCAATCCCGGGCCTCCGGGATCATGACCTGAGCCGAAGGCAGTAGCTTAGCCAACTCAGCCACCCAGGCACCCTCTCTCCACCCTATTTTGATAGCTCTGGTATCTCTATCATACCGTTAACTGCTTTTCTATGAAAGGAAATAATATTCCGTCTTGATCAAGAAATGTTGACTCCTTAAGGTTCGGTTTTTATTTAGTTTGAGAAAAATTATAAACTATGCCTTCATCCAAAGATAGAAATTTTTCTATCTGCCAAAATGCCTTCGAATAACTGCAATACATGACTCTTACGGAACATCCCGGAATGGCTATAAAAATCGGTAAACCCATCTCATCCCAGCAGCCTGCTGCTTCTTTCTTCCCTGCTTGTCAGCCAGTTCATTTCGTAAAGACAGCATTAAAACAACCTTTTCGGGTTTCCTCACGGCAAGCCCCTCCAGACATTTCTCCCTAGAGAAAAGAGAAAGTCGATTACAGTTTTGAAAGAGGGCAGGAAAACAATGCCACAGCAGGTATTTTCTACAGCGGAAAAGACGGCTTGAAAGGTAGCGAGCTTCTGCTAACAAAGGGAGTGCTAAGGCACTGCACAGTTGCCTAGAAACGGCCACAGAGAGGACAGTTGCCTGAAGTCTCTCCGGATTCAGACACAGAGGTGGTAGGGAAGAGGCTCTCGTATGGAGAGAAACAGTGCTCGTCCCAATGGGATCGCTGGGGGAAACCGCAGTAGGACCTCGGCGCCAGAGGGACCAATCGGGGCCGACGCTTCCGGATCCGGGCATTGGGAGAGACCCTTTCAGCCAATCTTTGGACGGGTACTGGTGACGTCACCGGGCGAGCGCTGGCTTGCTCATGACGTCATCACACAGCGTCGGAAGTGGGGGAGGCTTCGAAGAGTGACCTGCGTTTGTCTGTGTCCGCCGTCTCGAGGTAAGGCAGTTCTCGGCCTACCTCCTCTGCTGGCCGGGTAGAAAACCGTAGTTGTGGGCCCTGGAGCGGGGCCGTTACTGCCCTAGAATGATGTTCCTTGAATGACGCTTTTATGGCTTTTTTCCGGTCTGGCTTTACAGTTCTTGGGCTCCAGGCGTCTCACTTTGCTCAAGCTCCCGTGGGGCGTTTTTCGGAGGCCCTCTCGTTGGTCGCCGTCCCACCTCACGTTCGTTCACGTGCCCCTCACTCTCCCCCTCCCCCCAGCCCCCAGCTTGGTCACAACGCAAGTAGAAAGAAGATTAGAGAGAGACCTGAGTTTTCTGTATGGATGGGTAGTGATGCAAGCTGTTTACAAGGAGATTATAATTTCATTTGGAGAGTAGAATTACATCCACATTTAATTCTCACGGAACTGTGAAGATAAATTGACCACATCCTATGGCAAGATATAGAGAAGACAAGATAGTTAAGTGAAGGCCTCCCTGGAGGAGGTGGGACTTGGAAATTGAGAAGGATTTGGGATTCTAGGAAGGGGGAAAGGGTGTAATCCAATGCCCTCATGTTAAAAATGACTTGGGAGACATGACTCAGTACATCATAGCTGAGGGATGTATTTGCGCATAAAAATAAAGATTTGTGAGTCTGGGGGAAGGGGAGGGTGGGCTAGTTCTATGAAAGGAAGTAGGAGGTGACATAAGTAACCTTTGTGGGGTTAGAGTATGAGGGTCTTCACCTCAAGCCTGAGGAATTTGGGATTTACCAGGCTGGGCAAATTTCTGGGTCTGGGTTGGATATCATGGTAGCCATCAGCCACATGTATCTATTTAAATGTAGGTTTAAAAAAAATCCAAGGGACGCCTGGGTGGCTCAGTTGGTTAGGTGGCTGCCTTCGGCTCGGGTCATGATCCCAGCGTCCTGGGATCGAGTCCCACATGGGGCTCCTTGCTCGGCAGGGAGCCTGCTTCTCCCTCTGCCCCTGCCTGCCACTCTGTCTGCCTGTGCTCCCTCTCTCGCTCTCTCTCTGACAAATAAATAAAAATCTTAAAAAAAAAAAAATCCAAGAACTTTAGTTCTTCTATTGACCTGGCCGCTTTTTGGGTGCTTGATAGTCACTTGGTAGCTACGTTATTAGACAGTGCAGGTTTACAACACTTCCATTATTGCAAAAAGTTCTACTGGACAGCACAGTTCCATGTTATCAAATTGCTGGGCTTGTGTGGCTTATCAGATCATTTTGGTTCCTTAAGATATAACCAGAATTTTTTCCTGACCAATCCCTGGAACTCTGGAATGAAAACTCTGGAAAACAGAGAATTAGGATCTATCCTTATAGATATGAGGATGGGATTGCCCAAAGAGAGGAGCAAAGGACCACATGGAAGAGGAGCCAAAGCAGGGGAAAGAGAAGGAAGGGACAAGAACCTGAATAGGATTATCGTTTGGTGATCCACTTGCAAATATATATTATTCTTGCATGCCAGATACTAAGTTCTGGAGATACATTGGTAAGCAAAAAAATGGGCTTGACTTCTGTCATAGTACTTGCAGTTTATGGAGTTTTATTGGATGGACTATTTTAAAGATTCAGGAGTACCTATCATTATATACTCCCCATATTCTAAAATGCTTCATTCCTAGAAATTGGAACTGGAGGCTAAAATGGGCCAAAATGTTGCTTAAGTTTAGTTGTGTAAGCATTGTGCAGTCACTGCTTTAGCTTCTCAAGAAGTAGTAAATGGGGGGCGCCTGGGTGACTCGATGGGTTAAAGCCTCTGCCTTTGGCTCGGGTCATGATCTCAGGGTCCTGGGATTGAGCCCCACATCGGGCTCTCTGCTCAGCGGAGAGCCTGCTTCCCGCCCCCGCCCCGCCTCTGCCTGCCTCTATGCCTACTTGTGATCTCTGTCTGTCAAATAAATAAATCTTAAAAAAAAAGTAGTAAATGGGAACATCATAACTTGAGAACTTTGGTGGGAATGAGTGTTTTTATAGGGCAGGAGGGGTAGTTCCTATTGTCCTGCAACAGCCAGCCATGCTCTCAGCTGCCCATCAGATTCCTTCCTGTCCCTGCTCTCAAACTGTGCTCTCTCCACATTTCTTTTGTTACTACTGTGAGTAGTCAGTCACCATGACTTATTTCCCAAAGCCTGATGAAGACATACTTCACTTCTCAGCCCATTACTTGCTCATTCATCAGTTTCCAGCAAGTGCAGACAGATGCCCCTCTGAACACATAGCATTTTAAAAGTGGGACTTGCCTGTAGTATCATCATCATTTGAGGCTCCAGGTTTAAGATTTTAGATTCACAGCTGACTTTCCATGTTTCTTGTATCCGCTCCTTCACAAAGACCTGCTGAACTTTTGGACCTCACTGTGGTCATTATGTTGACAGCCTTGTGACTCTGACTCTAGACTTCTCCACTCCAGTTTGCCTACACACAGCTATTGTTTCACTTCAGTAGGCAGCTCAATAATTTGGCAGTTGTCTCCTTGTTGATAATGTTAAGTTGAAACTTTTCAGCCTGGTGTTTCAATACCTCTGCCATTTTTTGGTGATTCTCTGGGGCAGCTCCTCTGGGTCAACCAGCAAGGTCTGCTTTCTACCCCTCACCCATGGCTTATTGCTGAAATCTGTGTTTTCACTTGTGCTTTTTTTTTTTTTTTTTTAAGTTTTATTCATTTAAGTAATCTCCACACCCAACTTGGGGCATGAACTCATGACCCAGAGATCAAGAGTCACATGCTCTTCTGACTGAGCCAGCCAGGTGTCCTTGGCACTTGTGCTTTTAAAAATGGAATGTCCCCTCCCACTTATTTTCTTATCAGTCCTCTCCGCATTTTCATTTGGGTGGTTTCCAAACCCTTTGCTGACTGATGGAATTTTCTGTAACTTTGCACCTCCTCAGCACTCATTTGCTCACTCTCCTTTGCATTATCCTTTCTTTGCAGATGGCAATGAAATTCTGATTTTTAAAAATCTTGTTCCTTTTTTCTTCCCTTTGGACACAAAGCTTGTCCAGAGGCCTGATAAGTGCTGCCTTGCTTACAGAGGACATTTCTCAAAGAGAGTATTAGAGGCTTGAGCAATATGTTTCTGGGAGGCATCCCAAAGATCCTAGTCCTGTCTCTGCCCATAATTCCCTGCTCTCCCTCTCTGGGTGATCTCATGCTTTCTCTTTGCCTCTCAAATATATACAATCAGCCTATTCCTCTCCCTGAGCCTTCTGCCCATATATCCTGCCTTGGCCTGTGTATCTTAATAAATTGTGTTTCAATCAGAAATCATCCCTTCTTCATCTGCCATTTAACTTCAAATTATGTTTTCTTGTGTATTTCTCATTGTGGTTAATGGCTATTTCCAAATTAGAAGTCTTGATTTATTTCTGCCTTTACTCCTTTGTCATTCTCCAAATATAGTCGGTAATTAAGTATACTGTCACAGTTTCTTCTTTGTCTCCATTCCCTTTGCCCTGCCTTTGTTAGGTCTCATCTCTCTTCCAAATTTCTTGTCTCTTTCCGTTCTACTGATATGTATCCATGTGGCCATGAAGGTTGTTTTCTTTCTTTCTTTCAGGACTTATTTATTTTAGATAGAGAACGCTCACACGCACATGCAGAGGGGGTGGTGAGCAGGACGGGTGGAATCTTTAAGGGGTGGAATCTTTTTTTTTTTTTTTTTTTAAGATTTTATTTATTTATTTGACAGAAAGAGATCACAAGTAGAGAGGCAGGCAGAGAGAGGGGGGAAGCAGGCTCCGTGCTGCCGGGCTCGATCCCAGGACCCTGAGATCATGACCTGAGCCAAAGGCAGAGGCTTAACCCACTGAGCCACCCAGGCACCCCTTAAGGGGTAGAATCTTAAGTAGATGCCTCACTGAGCACAGAGCCTGATACAGTGCTCCATTTTGGGCCCTGAGATCGTGACCTGAGCTGAAATCCAGAGTCGATGCTTAACCGACTGAGACACCCAGGTGCCCCTAAAGGTGGTTTTCAAAAGGAAACCGGTTCCTTCACTATCGTACAGGTTTGTATTGCGCAGAGGGGCCACATTCACACTTTAGACATTGTAGCTTTATATATTTTTTATGACAGTCTTCTGGTAGATGGCAGTAAAATTATTATTCTAATACTGGTATGTTACAATGATTAAGGAGGAAAACCTGATACACATAAAGATGCCCGTGGACTGAAGAACATCCTCTATTCCTACGCCTTTAATTTTCTGCCAGGCAAACTCTTTCTCATGCTTTAAAACCAGCATAAATATCCCTTCCTATTAAGCTGTTTTTGATATTCCTTACAAGAGTCAGTTATTCTTTCCCTGAGCTAGAGCCATATTTAATTAATCCCTTATTATGGTGCTTATCACATTATGTTGTAATAATTGATATATGAGGGATGCCTGGGTGGCTCAGTTGGTTGGACAACTGCCTTCGGCTCAGGTCATGATCCCAGAGACCTGGGATCGAGTCCCGCATCGGGCTCCCAGCTCCATGGGGAGTCTGCTTCTCCCTCTGACTTTCTCCTCGCTCATGCTGTCTCACTGCCTCTCTCTCAAATAAATAAATAAAATCTTTAAAAAAAAATTGATATATGAGTCTATCTGTCCCACTAAACTCCACATCCTTCAAGGAAAGGAACATTGTTTAATTATTCTTTTATCCTCAACGTGTAGGCTAATGGTCAGCACATAGAGTATATCAATAAACATAAATATTTGATTACTGGGACGCCTGGGTGGCTCAGTTGGTTGGGTGTCTGCCTTCGGCTCAGGTCATGATTCCAGGGTCCTGGGATCGAGTTCCACATCAGGCTCCTTGCTCAGTGGGGAGCCTGCTTCTCCCTCTGCCTGTGCGCTTTCTCTCTCTCATGACAAATAAATAAAATCTTTAAAATTTTTTTGATTGCTTAGCCTGATTTAGGCACAGAGGTAAATATATACATTGTCTTATTTAATTCTCATAAGAGCCTCATGAGTCCTGTTATTGTCATGTTCTACAGGTAAGAAAATTGAGACCTAGGTGAAGTCACTGGTAGATGGCATGTGTGGTAGTGCTGGAGTATGGCTCTGGAGGACTTGTGCTGATTTTTCCAGTGATTCTCTTGTGTGTGTTTTTTTCTCTCAGAGTAATGATGCGTGTGTGCTGGTTGGTGAGACAGGATAACCGGCACCAGCGAATCAAACTTCCACATTTGGAAGCAGTCATGGTTGGGCGTGGTCCAGAGACCAAGATCGTTGACAAGAAATGTTCTCGACAACAAGGTAATTGGTCATAACAATGCACAGATTACTGTGTTTTGTTCCTCAGGATAACGATAACCAAAGATGCACATTTCTTGGATGCTATTGGTAGGAGCTTTTTGTCTGCCATAAACAAAACTCAGAAACCATGCTCTATTAGC
Organism: Mellivora capensis; assembly: GCA_004024625.1. NCBI lineage: Eukaryota > Metazoa > Chordata > Mammalia > Carnivora > Mustelidae > Mellivora > Mellivora capensis. The sequence goes on from PISX010019751.1 coordinate 17,827, forward strand.
TAACACCAGGGACCCATTCACCCCTGATTCTCCACCCTGGAAGTGGTTAATATTCAGTGTTGGGAATAGGCAGGTTCCATCCTGTTACTATGGGGTGGTGGACCTGAATCCTGTACCTGCTTTGCCCAGGAAGATTCCTCTCACTGGGCAGTGAGACAGTTGAATTCTGGGACCTCCAGCCTGAAACCATGTCTGAGAAGTGATGGGGTAGTTCCATCCTTTACATGATGGCTCACACAGAGGGGGTTATCTTTTTAAGACTTGGGCATCTAGCTCTTGAATTTGCCTTTCCTGGGATTTGATGAAATGAAGATCCTTAGGAAAAAGCCTTACCACGCACCTAATTTTTCACATATAAACTCTGAACATGCTCACTGCTACCAGGTCCCCACATGTGTGTTCCCCATAGCAGGGTTTCTCAGTGTTTGGAGTCTGTAGTACTGATTGTGGTTTTTCCCACACGAGTTAATCTAAATGGGGGGAAAAAAGCCATACTTGAGCTGTCTAGGTCCAAGATACAGAAGCAGACTCTGCTTTTCACTCTCTGTCCCCTTTTCACAATAGCAACTGTAAGGACTTGTGTGTCAGCCTGTCTTCTGCCTGTCCTTCCTGGATAGCAGATGGTGTCTGTGCACCCGGTCTCCCCCTAGAAATTTTGTTCACTTCTCTGAACACAAGTGATTAATGTTATTTCTTCCCATATATGCTCAGACTGTTCTGTTTCAGCAATCCTCTTTCTAGAATAATCACTGTGCCTACTACGGCCAGCTGAACTTCTCTTTTCCAGGAATGTATCCTTTGGCTTTCTCTATTGAAGGCATCTTATAGTTGTATTAAATAGTGGAAGCCTGATGTAATCATGAACCAAGAGTCTGTGAGAGAACTGAGTCCCTTCCCTGACTGTAGAGTTTGTTATCTTGAGTGGGTTAAGGGTGCTGGAATAGCAAGACTTGTGAGGATTCTGTGAAGCTGCTTCATAGGGATATTAGCAAGAGCTAAGGGAGTATGTGTGCTGTTGGACATTTTATGGAAGGATTTGGAGCCCAGCCACCTGTATAACAGGCAGTTTTGCTCATAGGCCTTTGAGGAAACCCCAGTCAAGTTGCCTCCTGGAGTGAGGCTTCATTATCCTGTAGGGAGAATAGGAGCAAGTGCTTGGTTCTTTGTGCCATTTGGGTTTAACTTTTTTTTATATCTCTTTCAGTACAGTTGAAAGCAGAGTGTAACAAAGGATACGTCAAGGTAAAGCAGGTATGTGTGTTTGTAATTTGGATATCCATTTTATACTTGATGATTTTCTTATGCTGTTCATTTTAGAGTGTTTGTGCCAGCCAGTAAAAGCTTCTTTGTCATGTGTGGAAGTGAGCATTAAGCATGGTGCCTGGCATGTTGTAAGTGGTTAACATAGCAGTGGCTATGCTGCTAGTGGTATTATTGCTATCATTGTGATTATTTTCTGATTATTCTATAGGTAGGGGTCAATCCCACCAGCATTGACTCAGTCATAATTGGGAAGGACCAAGAGGTGAAGCTGCAGCCTGGCCAGGTTCTCCACATGGTGAATGAACTTTATCCATATATCGTAGAGTTTGAGGAAGAGGCAGAGAGCCCTGGCCTGGAAACACACAGGAAGAGGAAGAGGTCAGGCAGCAGTGATTCTATAGAAAGAGATGCTGCCCAGGAAGCCGAGTCCTGTACAGGACTGGAACCTGGGAGTGACCCTAGCCAATCTGCTCTGCCCTCAAAAAAGGGGAAAGATGTATCTACCAAAAAGGTGAGGGCCGTGTGCTTGATGGATGATGTGGAGATTAAATGAGATGTGATGACTCCCTGATTGTTTTGTACACTGTAAAGCCCACGTATGCATAAGGGGTTATTAACTATGACAAGGCTTATTAATCATGATGAAAGAGTCACTTGTTTGTGTCACCAGTCACTTGAGTGAAGGTCCCTTTGTGTACTTTACTGTTGAATTCCTGAGGTAAGCCACTTGAAGGTAGGGAGATAATGGTGGTGTAGTTACCACTGAACTGCTGATGGGTCAGTCGTATGTCTATCTGTAGAAGGTTAGCATTGGAACACTGTTCATAGATCATGTGATTCGCATCCTGATGTCAAAGTGGAAGTGTAGTTAGGCTGTAGGTGAGTGGGAGAGGGCGAAGAAGATGCAGTTGACACTGGCATCTCCAGCCTTTGTCTAGACACACAGCTGTGAATCCTGTATAGGAAGAAAATGGAGCTGGTTTAGATTATAAAGGCAAATGATTGAATAAAGGCGATATAGCTTAATTCTTAAAAACTAATCTCATTACTAAGTTCGGTTGTCTTTGCTGACGTACAATATTAACTAATGTCGAATATAACTATTGACATTTGCAATTTATATTGCCCCTTTTTGTTTCAGGAATCATTGGGCCACTGGAGTCAAGGCTTGAAAATTTCTATGCAGGATCCCAAAATGCAGGTCAGAATAACATTTTGGCATTGAAATACACTTCATGTTTTAAGTGGCTAATCCACAGAGGTCATAACTACAAATGAAAGCAAAGGAGATCATTCCTTCTGAATGAGGTTCGTTTTATTGGGCTATTTTCTGAGAACAAGTGGTTTTTCCCATTATTAGTAAGTTAGCAACTGGATTCTTTGAGGAGAAGCTAAGTTCTTCAAATGAATATCCCCTCCTCTTTGTTCCTCCTAAACTTCTGGGTGCTATTAAGGGAAGTTGTGTTAACCTTAGTAGGGTTTCTTTCAAGGGAGTGTCAGGTAATATATTGTGACTGTAGTTGCTGGGCTGCCCTGGGATTAATAGTCAGGCATTATCCTGGGAGGGGTCTTTGAGTTCTTCTTAAACTACATCCTGGGTGACAAGGGGCCAGATCTGATAGGGCTTCTTGGAACACATGATGTGACAAATGGTCGACTGGGTTAGAGTGGAGAAGGGTGCATTTGAATTAATGCTTGCAAGGATGTTACATCAGATCCTTAGGAACTATTTTGTAGTGTGCATTTTCTGTGTATTCTTTGTGGTGTGGTGATTGAGAACACACACTCTGGAGTCAACTAGACTTGGTTCACAATCGTAGACTTCCCACTTTGTTAGCTATGTGACTTTGCAAGACACTCATCCAAGTGTCACTTCTCATCTGACAAAACTGTGATATGGAAACCTTTTACATAAGACTGTTGGGAATTAAGTGAGTTAGTGAACATGACAGCACCTGGCATGCAGAAGATGTGTGGTAGATGTCTATTTTCTTCTCTTATGCCCCTCTTCTAGGTTTACAAAGATGAGCAGGTGGTGGTGATTAAGGATAAATATCCCAAGGCTCGTCACCACTGGCTGGTCTTACCGTGGGCTTCCATTTCCAATCTGAAGGTTGTGACCAGGGAACACCTTGAGCTCCTCAAACACATGCACACTGTGGGAGAAAAGATGATCACAGATTTTGCTGGGTCCAGCAAACTCCGCTTCCGATTGGGTTACCATGCCATTCCCAGCATGAGGTAAGTGTTGTGGGTAGTGCTAGCGCATTCTTGTTCTGTCTGGGCAGATAGATGGATTCAGCCTGATAGTCCTGTGCTGATATATCAGCCTGTGCTGATAGTCCTGAGGCCCAGGGAACTAGGGTGGGATGTTTCCAAGGAAGGTGGGCTGAAACTTCCATCTTTCTGCCTGACTTGCCTGTAATTTTTCATGCCTGTGACTTTTATTAGATTTTTCAGAAGCATCTATAAATTCCTAAACGATTAAGGACCATTGCTTTGAAGGAGACAAATATCACTGACTTTTGTCTTGACAGCTCAGTAGACCTAGGGTTTAAAATAAAATGAGAGAAAAATATAGAGCCTGTTTGCCTTTGGCTCATACCCAGAAGGACTCAGAAAGGAATAACTGAGTCTTTTTAAAGAATGCAGGCAAGGCTGATCTCCATAGCTCTTTAGATCTAAGCAACAAGATAAGCAGACTAATTGGATTTTGGAGTTTTTATCTTGTATTTGTTCATTTTTGTTGGTTTTTTTTTTTTGGTGATAAAATATACCTAACAAAATTTACCATTTTAACCATTTTTAAGTATACAGTTCATTGGCATTAAGTACATTTACATTGTTGTGCAATCATCACCGTCATTTGCTTCTCGAACCTTTTTCATCTTCCCAAACTACATCCCATTCCCCTACAGTCTCTGGCAATTACCATTCTACTTTCTGTTTCTATAAATTGGACTACTTTAGGTGCTTCATGTAAGTGGAATCATACAGTATCTGTCTTTTCGTGACTAGTTTATTTCGTTTACGATAATGTCTTCAAGGTTCATCTCTGTTGTAGCATGTATCAAATTTTCTTTTGGTTATTTATTTTTTTTTTTAAAGATTTTTATTTATTTGACAGAGACACAGTGAGAGGGGGAACACAAGCAGGGGGTTTGGGAGAGGGAGAAGCAGGCTTCCTGCAAGGAGCAAGGAGCCTGATGTGGGGCTCGATCCCAGGACCCTGGGATCATGACCTGAGCTGAAGGCAGACGCTTAACGACTGAGCCACCCAGGCACCCCTGGTTATTTTTTTTTTTAAAGTGCCCAACATTCTTCACATTTTATTCGGGTAATTATGACTTATTTGATGGACCACTTTAACCAAATGAATCTTTTGTGCCACATTTTTTCCCCATCGGTACTCTTTTTTTTTTTTTAAATTGAGGCATAATTTACATATAACAAATTCACAAGATTTATAGTTTGGTCAGTTTTGACAAACATATATGCCATGTAACATCACTCTGATAAAAATACAGAACATTTCTGTCATATCCCAAGTTCCCTTGCACTTCTTTTCAATTAATCCTCCCCTCAACCCTCAAACGTTGTTCTGATTTCTTTCTGCATAGGTTAGTTTTTGCCTATTCTAGAACTTTATATAAGTGCAATCATACAATGTATACTTTTTTTCTTTCGGACCTTTTTGAGCATTATGATTTTGAGATTCATGTATGTTGTGTATGTCATGCACATCCTTCATTTTTTTGGTCTTCAGTAAATTCCTAGAAATGAAGTTGCTAGGTCACAGGGTTGATGTATGTTGGGCCTCATTTTAAAAAAAGCAGTTGATCCTTGAACAACATAGGATTGAATTGTGCCAGTCCCCCTATATGCACATGTTTTTTGATACAGTAAAATTTTCATTGTACTTTCTTAACATTTTCTTTTCATTGCCTTACTTTTTGTAAGATTTCAGTATATAATATACGTAGCATGCAAAATATGTGTTAATGGACTGTTCATGTTATTGGTGAGGCTTCTGTCAACAGTAGGATATTAGTAGTTTTGGGGGAGTCAAAAATTACGTTTTTGGATTTTTGATCGTGTGTGGGGTCAGTTAAGGATCAACTGTATATAATTTTTTATTGTTAAAGCCTTATTCAGAAATTTAGGGCAAAAGACACCCATAATCATAATCCTATTTCTCCAGTGCTGCACAGCCCATGGCTAAAAGAGATCTTTGACTATAGAGTGCTTTTCACATGGTACTCTCGGTGTCCATACTTTTTTTATGTAATAAATACTGTTGTTCCAAGAATGTTAAAAAGAGCTGTGGCAACTGTGGGTGGGAAGCAAAATGAGCAGTAAGTTGCCATTTTACATATTCTTTGACGATCACTTTATAATTTTGAATAAACACCATAGAAAGGAAAAGGTAACATTTTTTTCCTGTAAAGTAATATATTTTCCGTTTAGAAAATATAAAAAAAGTGTGAAGCAGATCAAGGATCTTCCATAATATCACCACTAATTAAACTCTAGATCTTACTTGAATTTCACCTTTTTTATTTTTTAATATTTATGTTTTTCTGCTCCAGGATCTTGCATTGGATTTATTTGTTGTCTCTCCTTAGTTTCCCTTAACTTGTGACACTTCTTCCTCCATTCCTAGTTTTTATGACCTTGACACTTTTGATGATTACTGGTTGGTTTTATAGGATATCTCTCATTTTGGGTTTATCTGATATTTTTTCTTGATTAGATTGAGATTATGCCTTTTTTAAAAAAAATTCCCAAAATACCACAGAGGTGATGTTGCTTCCTTCTCAGTACATCATATCAACAAGTAGGTGATGTTGAGATGGCTTATTACTCATATTAACCTTGATCACTTTGTTATGGTGATGTCTGCCACATTTCTTTCCTCAAAATTACTATTTTTTCCTTTGTTATCGATGAATGTCTTGGATAGTTAGGGACTATGCTAGTATCTTGTTTCTCCCCAAACTTTTGCCCAGTGATTTTAGCATTTATTGGAAGGTCTTACCTACGAGAGTTATTGCTATGGTGTTTACCTACTGGTGATTTTATGTTTCCCTCATTTTCTTTAATTTATTAATTAGAATTCTTCTGTATGGAAGAGTTGTCTCTTTCCCCCAGTATGTATTTATTCAGCTATTTGTCAGTGTGGACTCATGGATATTTATTTTATTCTATAGGTTTTTTTTTTTTTAAGATTTTATTTATTTATTTGACAGAGATCACAAGTAGGCAGAGAGGCAGGCAGAGAGAGGAGGGGAAGCAGGCTACCTGCTGAGCAGAGAGCCTGATGTGGGGCTCAATACCAGGACCCTGATATCATGACCTGAGCTGAAGGCAGAGGCTTAACCCACTGAGCCACCCAGGTGCCCATATTCTATAGGTTTTAATTTAGCCTATCATTATTCATTTTGTTGCTCAAATTGTTCTAGCTTTGGTCCATGGAAGCTCCTTTAGGTTGGGTCCTGAATCATTTGACAGGGCCCCAATGTTTTTGAAGCACTTCTTTATTTTCTGGAACAAGATATTCCAGGCTCATCCTGTATTTTTCCTGTTCTAGCCCTGGAACGAAACTTTTATTTTATTTAGTTTCTTTTATTGGAGATATTTATAAACCAAGACTTGGATACTAGGTTTCTATACTGAGAGAAGTTGGTTGATCCCAGAGTATTTTTGTTCCTAGGTCCTTTCGGCGGATAGGGGCAGGAAGTACATGCATGAATCCTAATCCACACAGATACACACACCTCCCTGTTTCTTTATCTACTTGTGTATATGCATGGAAAACCACATATATATACTGATATCTCTGACTCCAGTTCAGTTCTGCAAGTTTCATTCTTGTCGCCCCCTTTCCTTTATTTTAGTTTCTTTCTCCAAGGATGAAAAATCTGGCTGAAAAATTTAGCTCTAATAAATTCACTTTCCTGTTTGGTCTTAGCATACACATAAAATAGTTACAGAATTGCTTACTGTTAACCCTGTGAGAAAGACATTTACTCACAGTATTTCTATATAGTTCTTTCCATCTTTATGGTATCCAGACTAGTTTTCCAAAGTTCATTTCCCTAGTTATTTTCTTCCTGACCCCCTTCAGTGTGGTTCCCTTATTCGTTTGTAATACTGTTAGGTTTATTGTTTGTTACTGCCTTTATTCCATTTTGGATTCCTGGATGTATTGGTTGGTTTTGATTATTTATTGGGAAAATAGAACAGAATGATTCTAAGAGTCAAATTTATGCAAAAAGGCATCCTACGGGTTTAACAAGTCCAAAAGAGAACTCTTGGTTTTCTGCTCCAAACCTGCTTTCCTTTCAGCTTCTGCATCTTTGTAAGTGGCACCTCCCCCAAACCACATCCAATCCATTAGGAAGTCCTGTTGGTTCCATTGCAAACTATATTCCAGACACTACAGCTCTAATCTAAGGCATGATTATTTCTGTAGTAGTTTCCTAACTCGTCTCTGTATCCATTGTTACCCTCTTTATAGTTCTTTCCCTGCAGGGCAGCCAGAGTGATCTTTTAAAAGTGCAAATCAGGGACAATGTAAGCAGAATACACTGTAGACCTCTTGTCAGCCTGTAAGATTCCTTTTTTTTTTTTTTTTTAAAGATTTATTTATTTATTTGACAGAGATCACAAGTAGGCAGAGAGAGGGGGAGAAGCAGGCTCCCCGCCGAGCAGAGAGCCTGATGCGGGGCTTGATCCCAGGACCCTGAGATTATGACCTGAGCGGAAGGCAGAGGCTTAATCCACTAAGCCACTCAGGCGCCCCAGCCTGTAAGATTCTTTATGTTCTGACTCCTACCTAGTCTCTGTTTCTCAGTTGGAACCATTCCAGCCTTACCTATCACCTTTCTGTTCCTTAGTTGCAGCAAGTTCTTTTTTATCTTAGGGTCTTTGCACTTGGCTCTCCAAAACACTCTTTCTCCAGATCTTTGCTTGCCTGACTGCTTACTCAGCTCGAATCACTGCCTGGAGTGGCCTTCCCCAAACACTATAGCTAAAGAGGTAACTTCTAACCCCTGAGCACTCTGTGTCCCATTTCCCTGGTTTATGTTTTTTCTTAACAATTAACAGTGTTAATGATTGGGGTGCCTGGGTGGCTCAGTGGGTTAAAGCCTCTGCCTTCAGCTCAGGTCATGAACTCAGGGTCCTGGGATCAAGCCCCGCATCGGGCTCTCTGCTCAACGGGGAAGCCTGCTTTCCCCCTCTCTCTCTGCCCGCCTTTGTGCCTACTTGTGATCTCTCTCTCTCTGTGTCAAATAAATAAATAAAATCTTTAAAAAACACACACACACACATACACACACAAAAAACCCCCAAAAACCAATGTTAATGATTTGAATTTTCCCCATATATTTCTTCTCTTTTCAAAATTTGTCTTTCTTTATTAGACTATAATTATAAGGGCAGAGGCCTTTCTCATTTTGTTCACTGCTAGATTCCCAGTGCAGAATAATGCTTGGCTCTAGTAGGTACTTAGTGAGCATTGAATGTTCTTAAGTGAATGATTGAATGAATTGGATTAAATGGGAACAGTAGCAGTATTTTATATACCCATATTTTTCTTGTTTGTCATTTTGACTAAGCCATAGTTTTTAATGGATTTAATGGTCATTTTCCTTCTCTTTCAACTAGCCATGTACACCTTCATGTGATCAGCCAGGATTTTGATTCTCCTTGCCTTAAAAACAAAAAACATTGGAATTCTTTCAATACAGAATACTTCCTAGAATCACAAGGTAAACAGAGTTCTTTAGTTTTCACATTTGTTTCATTTTCTCAGCTCTTCTTATATTTGATTTAGTTGTTTCCCTAGATAATTACCTGGCCTCAAAAGCCCACATACAACTTTGTGTCCCTATAAAGAGAGACCCATTAAAAGAAACTGGATTATTTGAATTGAGTAGTGTTGCCACTTTGATTTGAGCAGCCTTCTTGAGGGGGCGGGGGTGGACCTAGAAAGCTGTTATGTCAGAGCCAGAAAGATGTTTTATTGTAAAAACAGGGGACTTAAAGGTTGTCCTGAGAATTATTGGAGTTCATGGATGTGAAAGCTCTCAACAATTGTCTTTTCTGCCATCAGCTGGATAGGAGCTTGGGGGCTGCCTCATGTCATGAGTGGTTAATTAACAGGGGAGGGCTGTGTGTATGTGGAAGGGGGCATTTTCCAGTGTGTATACTGTGCAACTGCAGTATCCTGGGACATTAATGATGGCAGCTACCAAAGGCTTACCAGCGATAAAGCACTGTGGTAAACCCTTGACATAATAACATGGGTTGCTTATAGTGTGTCCCAAAGGAATGTAATTATTTCAAAAACAGGTTGCTCAGATTTAGAATCTGATCAAACGCATTCTCCCCACAGTGAGTTTAACCTCAAGTTTACTAGCTTTAGGATACCTGGCATGTTTTTATTTGGAGTCAGATTTGCTTTTCTGGGGGTTATCTTACATTGGCTTTTCAGAGTAGGTGGGCTTTGAACATTCTTCTTTGCTTGCAGCTGTGATAGAGATGGTACAGGACACTGGCAGAGTGAGTGTCCAAGATGGGATGCCTGAGCTCTTGAAGCTGCCTCTCCGTTGTCATGAGTGTCAGCAGCTGTTGCCTTCCATTCCTCAGCTGAAAGAGCATCTCAGGAGGCACTGGCCACAGTGATTCCATGGAGCCTGGACTTTTGCAGCAGGTGTGGCTGATGGCTTAGAACAAATTCCTTGCACCTGTTCTGGATTGCCTGTGAACTTTTATTTCTTGAATTAAAACATGCAGCCTTTTTTTTTTTTTTTTTTTTTTAAAAACAAAGCTTCTGTTCCTGAGTGGCTACAATATGGGGTGGCTTGAAGTAGTTTAGGAATTAGGAATTTGGGTTTGTCATGGATGTGTTCTCTGGTGATGGTGGCTGGGACAGGCGTGACCCCCAATCTCCAGGATCCATGTCAAGTATGACTAATGGGGGGCAAAGCCATGTTTAGACTGACCTAATGGAAGATATGGGAGAGGGTGGGCTATATATTTCTGTCCATGCATTTAATCCTTTCTCCCCAGAGGCATGTGGTACCCTACATCAGAGCAGCTAAAGAGGTCTCATATTTATCCTGAAAGCTCAAATTGGTCTTGTTCTCTGATATTAATCTATTCTGTAATATTCTTTCCCTTTACTTTCTTCATGGAGAAACTTAGTTGCTTCTGTCCCTTTCATTCCTTTCTATCCAAAACCACCGATGTTCCCTTCTCAGGAAATGTGTCTCACCAGTTCTTACGTACTTTAAGCAAACAGGCTACATGAGGGGGTGGAGAGATGGGGTTTTCTAATATCAGGGGTTCCTGGCTGGTGAGGAAATACTTGGCCAAATGTTCATCAGGTTTGGCTGTCAAGCCTTCTTGCTGATCTGCTTGGATCTTTCATCTGGAAGTTAAGTTTATTTGTTTGGGGCAGCTCTCTTAGGTAGTTGAAACTGTTGGGAGTTCAGGTAATAGTCACAGATTTAGTTTGAAGCATGCAGAGTCACTATAGACTGAAAAGTTGCACAGAACCCCATAGCTTCATTTTTCACTCAGAGCAAATTTAGAAGGCACTGTTGGAGCATTTTGATTTTTGGTTAATGTCAGAACTGAAGGTAAAGGGAATTCTAAAATGTTTCTAATTACATTGGTGATCTATTTGAGGATGTGATTCTTTTTGCTCTTGAGTTAAAAAAAATACCCTTAATAATAACTTCTCTCTGGAGAAAACCTCAGTCTTCTGTAGAGACCACATTTGACCTCAGTCTTTCACAAACAAACAAGATGTTACAGTGGTTTCTTGGTGAGCATGGATATAGTCATAATTAGCAGTAATTAATGATTACACTTGATTACTGTGTAACACTTGTTCAGCTCCTGTGTGTCTGGGCATTATGCTAAACACTTTGTTCAAATTATTTAATTTACTTCTCCCTGTATGTAATTCTGTGGGGTAGGTACCATTGTGATGACCCTTTAAAGGATAAAAATTTAATCATCTGTAAAGGTTGCTGGGCTTCAAAGTTGGTCTTAGTTCTGGTGCGTCAAACTCGTTTTCCCTATTAGTTGAAGAATATAAATGTAATACTAACCAGTAGGAGCCACAGACTCCCAGGGGCCTTTGCTGACCAAAAGCTCTCCATGGCATTTCAATGATTTCCCTGAGGACTGTCAGTTCCTTTAAAGCCCATTTTCCACATCTGATGCCTAAAAGCCCCTAGAAACCCTAGAATACTTCCTAAAGGTATACTCCGTGGATGCCCGAGATCAGAATTGCTCGTTTCATTTTACAACCTGAATCACAATCCCTTGGGCCTAAGAACCTGTATTATAAAACAAACATTCAGTGGGTGCCTGAGTGGCTCAGTTGGTTAAGTGTCTGACTCCTGATTTTTCTTTTGGGTCATGATCTCAGGGTCATGATATTGAGCCCCACATTGGGCTCTGTGCTCAGCATGGAACCTGCTTGGGAGTCTTGTTCTCCTTCTCCCTCTACGCCTCCTCCTGCTCAAGTACTCTCTCTCTCTCTCTCTCTGTCAAAACAAACAAACAAAATAACAAAAACATTCAGGATGACTGTTATTCATACTAAAGTTTGAGAACCACAATATAAATGAATTCTGGCTTCAAAGCACCTTGCATTTCTGAAACTCCTGGATTTGACTCTGCCCTGTGAGGATACACACACCATTTTCTGGTTGCCTTGCTGGGCTAGTTGGAGGCTTTCCTTCCCTTTGCAGGGTCAGTTTTATTTCAGGATCCAGGGAAACCTTGGGCATTAGATAAGGGAAAATGACTTGTTATAGGGACCAGTGCTTTGTTTCTACAGGGATTGGGAGGAGGCCCTTGGGCCCCATGCTTTTAGGGGCAAGGCCTAGAGCTGATGACTCTTCCTCTTGAGTGACTGCCATTTCTTCCTCCTGTCAAAGGCATGACCTGGGATCTGTGATGAACTCATCTAACCTTAGGCTCAGAGCATATATATTTTTCTTCTTCTGGGTCTGTCTCTGAGATATCCAGGTACAAATGGACCTTTCAGGGACCAGACCATAGTTGAGATGGTCACTAGGTCCTTGCAGTTTCAGGGATGTTTTCTGGAGCCTGGAATGGTAGTCAGTCACATATGCTGGATATGGCTGGATATCAGAGATTCAGGGCTGATCTGTGTCAGAATTGGCCTAAATGCCTCTCTCTATTTCAGTAACTATAACTTTAAGATTTCTACAGTGCTCTGAAGATTATTCTGTAGATAAGAATAAAAATATGAAGGCTATGAAGTTCACTCCCCAGAAAAATGTATGTATACATATCTTATGTACCCTTGAAGTTGCTTCCATAGATTCCCTAGGGGTCTGTGGACCCCAACTTAAGAACCTCTGCTCTGGAGAAAAAAGTCATCACTAAGCATCTGGGATTTTAGGAGGTATCTGGGATCACTATGGAGGACTAGGAGAGAGACTTCATCTCTAGGATGTCCCTGGGATGCTCTCCTTTGATCTCAAGGCTCCTCCCTCAATGTTTGGCACATGTACATCCTGAGGGCTTCTGACTTCTGGCTCTAGTTCAGCCACCACGTGGAGACAGGAATCTTGGGAAATAGAGAAATCCTCAGCGGGTCTGAGGGGTTCAGGAACTGTGGCTGACAGACTTATCGTGAGGTATCTAAAAGGCAGTGAATCTACACTTCTAAAAGCAGTAATCTGCATTAATAGATCAGCTACATCGTGAATGTATTCTAGGATAGTGGGAGTTGTAATATCTCTTGGGTACAGTAGGTTAACAGTCCAAGCTGTGCTGGACTCTCTGTAAGTAATCTCTGACTACAGCAAAGATTTCATTGAGGCCTCAGCCAGTATACTTGAGAATTGTAGAACATTTAGCTGAACTTCAGAGAAGGTGCCCAGTGAACTTTTTAAACATAGATATTGCAAGAACATTCAATTTAATTTTCTACCTTATCAACAATGCTATGTAGCTTAGCATATTGATATTAAAATCAAAATGAAAATATTTGATAAGAAACTGCAACCAAGTAGAAAACTATATCACAGTGTATGTAATATGTGAGATATAATGAAGGGAAATTTGGAAGAGTGAGGTGACCGCCTCTACATTTTTTGTACAGCCAGGCTACTCTGACCTTGAGTCACTGAATTTTTGGGACAGCAAATGTGAATAATGACTTTGAGGGGCCAGGAAAAGGGCATGAAATATTGAGGTATATAGACCCCTTGCCACCCCCTCTCTCAAGTGGGTTTTTGTTACATTATCACTAGAAAAAGTGATCTTTCTTTGCCTTTTATCCCAGATGTATTATTATGTTACAATTGGATGGAGTCTTCTCAAGGTACAGGGCATACTGGGATGAAAAAACAGAGCAAATGCATATAACTCGTATTTGTGACTCCCAAGTTGTATTTTATCCATTAGGGGCTATCCTCTTTTACCTTAGCCCCATCATAGCCAGGCAAGGCAGCAGTTTTATTAAAATAAAATGGTCAAATATTATTTGGTTACTTTAACTCTAGCCAAGAAGCCAGTTTATAATTGAGTTCTTTTGTTGCTTAAAGAGAAGGTGGTATGATGACTGAGATGAACTGGAACCTGAAACTGAGCAAGTGGGTACTTTATATGAGACCATGAAGAGTAGATCTTATATAGTTTATAACAGATCTTAAGTCAGAGGTAGAGAAAAGGGCTCTCAAATTGCATTAGACTCTCTGAACTAGAGTAATCTACTCTTTATATCTTTTCATTTATTTTATTATTATTATTATTATTATTATTATTTTTAGCAAATAAACTCTACCATCAAGGGATGGGTTTTGGGTTTTAGAGTATACTAATGATTAGTGGTCTGATGCATTGTTAGCATTGTTTAGGCCATTGTTGAGTGACTCATCAAATGAGAGCCACACTCAAGGGCCAGAGTGTTCCCTTGTCAGCAGCTGCTATCTACCCAAACCTCAGGGAAAGGAATGCAGGCTGTGGAGCAGTGGGAAAGGAGTTTAGGAGTTTAGATCTCTAAGATTCTGGGCCATTCACTACTCAACTCATTTTCCTGTTCCATTTAAAAAATTTATTTTGAGACCATCTATTTCAACTTCTTCAATTTTTAGAAGGCAGCTGGGACTTGGAGATTTAAGGCGCTCATTTAGCAATTTAAACCAGATCTTGGCCTTTTTGCAGTCCTCCTCTCGACTCTTCCCAGATCCTCTTAGACACTGGCAGCTTTTGTTTGTTTGTTTATTAAGTAAACTCTGCCCCCAATGTGGGACTTGAGCTCATGATCCCAAGATAGAGTCCCATGCTCTACTGATTGAGCCAGCCAAGTACCGTAGACAGTGACATCTTGAGGATAAGGATCAGCTGCTCTCCTAAGTCCCACTTGCTTCTGTCCTGCTTCATAATATTTTTTTCATGTAAATGTAGAGTATGAAAAAAAATCACCTTAGGCTTATATTTGATGCTCAGCTGTGTTCCATGTTAGCTATGTGGCACTAGGGAAGTCATTTAACCTCTCTGGCCTCAATTTCATCATCTATCAAATGGAAATAAAATATGTACCTCCCAGGTTGACTGAGGATTAAACAAGCATGAACTTGAAAGGGCCAGGCATTGGGGTGGTCCAGCTCTCAATCCTATCTCCTCTGCCAAACTCTAACCCCATCTGATCTGTAAAGCCTCTGTGAATATTCTCTCAAGCAAGCCCTTTTCCCCTTCCAGCCTTGGTTTTACATATTTAAGACCAGAGCCTTGGATTAGATTATATTTAAAGTCCTCTGTAAGATTTGAGTCCTCAGCCTTCAGGTGATTAGTTCCCATTGTTCTGTCTTCAAGGTCTTTTTTCCCCACTAAGACTGAAATTGGCAGATGACCTTTCTTTATTTTATTTTTTTTTAAAGATTTCACTTATTTATCTGACAGACAGAGATCACAGGCAGGCAGAGAGGCAGGCCGAGAGAGAGGAAGGGAAGCAGGCTCCCCGCTGAACAGAGAGCCCAATGCGGGGCTCGATCCCAGGACCCCGGGATCATGACCTGAGCCAAAGGCAGAGACCTTAACCCACCGAGCCACCCAGGCACCCTGGCAGATGACCTTTCTAAAGTGCAAGAAATTCTTTGCGGGGGGGGGGTCTGGGTGGCTCGGTGGGTTGAGCCGCTGCCTTCGGCTCAGGTCGTGGTCTCAGGGTCCTGGGATCAAGCCCCGAATCGGGCTCTCTGCTCAGCAGGGAGCCTGCTTCCATTTCTCTCTCTGCCTACTTGTGATCTCTCTGTCAAGTGAATAAATAAAATCTTAAAAAAAAAAGAAATTCTTTGCACTTATGCATTAACCTGTAAGGTAGGTTTTTAAAGAAGTCTTCATTTCCCCCACTTTATGTTGATTCTGAACCCATGGGAAAAGCAAAGGGCATAGCTGAATCTAGGGGTTTAAATGATACCATGAAACTCCCTTTTCATCTCAGTTCTGCTTCCCTGTGTTGCCTCTGTCCAGGGAGCAGCACAAATAGCTTCTGGCTGCAGGCTGAGAGAGCTTGATCCTCTCCATCCATCCCCCCTCCACATTTCTGCCAAAGCACAGGAAGCATCCTGACTTCTTTGCTTAGGTCGCATAATCATCTCTAGAATAATCACTGTGTCTCTTCGGTGGATGGCATACTCTGGCCATCTCAAGTAACAGGACTATCTTGAGGTGGGGGGTGGAGGGCCACACTAGAATTTCATGGAAGGAGGAGGAGCAGTTTGCAAAACACTAGTTGTTTACCATTCGTGGACTGCATGCATAATTCCCATAGCTGGGAGCTTCTTTGGCCCCACACTGTCACCATGGGATCTAAGACTAAAAAGGAGGCAAACTGTTTTGGACTTATGGCAGCTACAAGTTGAAAACTTGACACAATCCACTGCCCCCACTGCTGACCTGTATTTGCCTTGATTAGAAGAAAAACTGGATGGTATTTTCAAATTTAATGATTAGTTACTGGCCAAGGACCTTTTTCAGAAATTTCCCCAGAAACTATAGGATGTCCTCTTAAAATGCTGGTTGGAGTTGCCGTCCTTGGGCACCTTCTTGGTGTGTCACCAGTAGACCATCACCTTTGCTTCCCTTTCCTTGGATGGATTCTGGAGATAGGAGGCCAGGGCCAAGGCAGAGGAGAGGACTTTGAAGGCTGCCTGAAAAGCCAGTTGAGCAGCTGGATTCTTATCCACTATGGACAGGAATTTCACTATCACAAATATTCTCAGGGTTACTAAATACCTAGAGAATTATCAAGTGACTAGGGAAAAGAAACTTATTTTTGCTTTCAAGAACCCAGAAAAGAGGGACGCCTGGGTGGCTCAGTTGGTTAAGCGGCTGCCTTTGGCTCAGGTCATGATCCCAGCGTCCTGGGATCGAGTCCCACATCGGGCTCCTTGCTCGGCAGGGAGCCTGCTTCTCCCTCTCCCTCTGCCTCTGCCTGTGCTCGCTCGCTCTCTATCCCTCTCTCTCTGACCAATAAATAAATTAAAAAAAAATCAATTTAAGAACCCAGAAAAGAGAAAATGTTCACGACAGAATGGGGATAGGAAATAGGTTGAATACTAAAATATGATCCCTCCGGCTGGTCAGCCATTATTAGGAAAGAGACCCTCTTAGGCATACCTATCTGAATTATCTGTTTGAGAAGCTGATAGACCGTAGTCCTGATAATGTGAATGAGAAAAAGGCGCACCTTGCAGGCAGGAGGTTTTTAGCCCACATAGATGCCAGACCTTACACGGTGGGAACCCATTTTTTTTCCCACCAGACCATGAAGTTCTCTAGAACAGACACTGTTTTTTGGTTCTCCATCAAGTACTCAATGAAATTCATTGTACCTGGATCATAATAGGATCCCAGTAAAATTTTGTTGAGTGGATGAGACCTCATGTTTCATTGAAAGCATGAAGGAAACAGAACCCTGTCTGTTGCAGGTGAATTGAATTGTCAAGTGTGTCTGGTGAGACTGCCATCCTTTGGCTTTTAGAAACATTTAATAAACCTTGTTACCATTGTTTATGGACACAGTATCTCATATGGATCAGAGTTAGGGGAACATAAACATGTT
The DNA here is from genome assembly GCA_004024625.1 of Mellivora capensis. NCBI lineage: Eukaryota > Metazoa > Chordata > Mammalia > Carnivora > Mustelidae > Mellivora > Mellivora capensis. The sequence goes on from PISX010019751.1 coordinate 35,213, forward strand.
AATATTTTCTCATATAATGTCCTAGATAATATTTTCCTACATAACATTCCAGAGTTTAATCTTTGCTAGCAAACCAGGTAATTACGACTATTGGGGTATTCCATATATTTTCAAGGAGAGGTTTGTTTTTTGGGTTACTATCTTTGGCCACCAGATGGCAGCATTTGAACACTAAGTTCTTAATCTGTTTTCTAATCCAAAATTTAGTTTCACCTAATTCTTTTTTTTTTTTTAAGATTTTATTTATTTATTTGACAGAGATCACAAGTAGGCAGAGAGAGAGGAGGAAACAGGCTCCCCGCTGAGCAGAGAGCCCGATGTGGGGCTCGATCCCAGGACCCTGGGATCATGACCTGAGCCGAAGGCAGAGGCTTTAACCCACTGAGCCACCCAGGCGCCCCTCACCTAATTCTTTTGTTTCAGAATCAATGCTTCAAAATAAAATATGTAAGGTTTTTTTTTTTTAGATAAGGCTGATGTGTGTTTAACTGATGTCCTAATCAAGAGAGACATTTGAGAGAAAACCAGGGTATAGGTAAGAATATAAACATACATGATTATTAAGGGGAGGCTATTTGGCCCCAAGGTTAGACTCTAAAAGTAGCTAGAGCCAGGCTTCAGAGCTGAGTCTGAAATTTATCAAATGAGGGTCTTGAGGAATTTCAAATGCATGGTAGGCCTTGAAAATACGATAGCTCATTTCCTCCCATTTCTTAATTTGACCCCAACATTAGTAACTCTTGTTCACATCACAAGTATAACTGGGAGCAGCACTGGGAGCAGACATTTCTGGACATATTGAAAAGTGGTGTTATTTTTACATTGATATAGTTGTTAAGTCTGTGATGGTTTGATATTAGAGGAAACACTGTCAAAGCAAGACAATTGATACACAGATACAGGAAGGGGTATATGTGCATTTTCCATGCGTCAGCTTCCCTCAAAACCTCCCTGTGATAGAAGAACCCAGCTTCACTTCTGTCCTCTAGCTCTTCTGAGACTTTTATCTTCTAAGCAAGGAGAATAAATCCCCCAGCCTCAAATAGGGCCAGAATATTAGAGCTGGAAAGAATTTTATAAGCCAGGACTTCTGACATTTTGAAGGAGTCACAGATTCAGAGAATTTGGTGAAAGCTATGTATCCTCTCTCCAAGCATTTTCAACATATCAATTATCCATGAATTTCCTAGGGCAGAGGTTCTCAACTGGCGTCTGGCGTGTATGTGTGTGTGTGAGAGTGCACACACGTGTGTGTGCATTCCATAGGCCCTGATTATTCTGAACCGTCTGGTAGGGATTTTTTTCCCAAACCACACACAGAAAGTCACTTTACTACCATGGGGAGGCATCTGATGCCCTTGGTGCTTTGGGCAGATAATGCTTAATCTCCTGCCCTGAGAATCTGTTAATTCTCTTTAATCTAGTAGCCTCTGGTGTCCCATTGAGGGGTATGGGACACAGAAATGATTATTATAATACCATGACAAACTTATGTCCTTATTAAACACCAAGAGTGTTTATATTCCCAAATTCATGCTTGGAGAAAATACACTAACATGTTAATTAATGGTTGGTTTTGGATGGTGAGAAGATAGGTAATTTAAATTTTGTTATATTGTGCAGATTTCTAGTTAGCTGCAGGGAATATATGTTTGGGAATGTGAAAAAAAACCCAGATTTTAATTTTTAAAGTAATAGATCACAAGGGAATGCAATCAACATTAGTTACTTATACTAATAGCTGATAAAAAGTGGCTGATAATAAGTCGGATCAGTTCTCCAGACCTTCAAAGACAGAAAGACATCCTGCAAGGCCAAATTCCAAGTTGTAACAGGTTCAATTGGGCCTGAGGATGACACAAATGAAGGTAATTCAAGTTTTGGATCTGATTTCCCTATTACTAGATTTAGAAAAGTAGATTTTCTGTTTGCTCCCAACCTTAATCTGTCTCTTTCACAGAGATGTCAGCTACATTTTGTTCAAAATTGTTGTTCTAGAACTTCCTAACTGTATTTTCAAATGTGTTTCAGCAGCCACTGAGGTCCCATAATTTCTCTTGAGTGTTATGTTGATGTGGCATGTTCTATTAAATTCCAATATTGAGCCATCCTTGAGTTCTTGGAATAAACCTCTTAGATCCTGAGGGCTACTCTTTTTTTTTTTTTTTTT